>VYZV01025192.1:759906-837454 GCA_013401275.1 Pandion haliaetus
CCCCCTTTTATATATTGAGCATGACGTTCTATGGTATGTAATATCCCTTTGGCTAGTTTGGGTCAGCTGTCCTGGCCATGCTCCCTCCCAGCTTCTTGTACCTGCTTGCTGGTAGAGCATGGGAAAGTGAAAAATCCTTAACTTAGGGTAAGTGCTACTTAGCAACAACTAAATCGTGTGTTATCAACATTATTCTCACATTAAATCCAAAACATGCTGTACCAGCTACAAAGAAGAAAATTAACTCTTCTCAGCTGAAATCAGGACAGAGCTGCTCAGCTCAGTTTCCTAAAAGAGGAATGGGCTTGTGGATGCAGAAGGAGGGTGCATTAAAACAGCAGACCTGACTCATAGTGGCTGAGACATGGGGCAATACAGCTATTCATCAAAGCTGTAGTCCTTGAACATAGAATCATAGAATCATTTAGGTTGGAAAAGACCTTTTAAGATTGAGTCCAACCATCAACCATGCCCACTAAACCATGTCCTGAAGTGTCTTGTCTACATGCTTTTTGAATACCTCCAGGGATGGTGACTCCACCACTTCCCTGGAACTTGAGGCCATTTCCTCTCGTCCTGTCACTAGTTAGTTGATAGCAGAGACCAGCACCCACCTCACTACCACCTCCTTTCAGGTAGTTGTAGAGAGCGAGACGGTCTCCCCTCAGCCTCCTTTTCTCCAGGCGAAACAACCCCAGTTCCCTCAGCCGCTCCTCATCAGACTTGTGCTCCAGGCCCCTCACCAGCTTCGTTGCCCTTGTCTGGACACGCTCCAGCACCTCCATGTCTTTCCTGGAGTGAGGGGCCCAAAACTGAACACAGGACTCAAGGCGCGGCCTCACTAGTGCTGAGTACAGGGGGACGATCACTTCCCTGCTCCTGCTGGCCAAACTGTTTCTGATACAGGCCAGGCTGCCGTTGGCCTTCTTGGCCGCCTGGGCACACTGCCGGCTCATATTTAGCCGGCTGTCAACCAGCACCCCCAGGTCCTTTTGTGCCGGGCAGCTTTCCAGCCACTCTTCCCCCAGCCTGTAGCGTTGCGTGGGGTTGATGTGACCCAAGTGCAGGAACTGGCACTTGGCCTTGTTGAATCTCATACAGTTGGCCTCGGTCCAATGGTCCAGCCTGTCCAGATCCCTCTGCAGAGCCGTCCTACCCTCGAGCAGATCAACCCTCCCTCCCATCTATCACCCAAAACTCTGTACAGTCATTTAAAGTGTACATGTAAAATGGTACCAAGTTATAATGGTGAGTGAATCACAGTGGAATGGAAGTGTCAACACAGGGTGAAGGCAATGGAAGTCTGTAGTGCAATTAGTTTTGGGGTGTATTTAAAGTTGGGTAGTCATTTAATCTCCTCAGTATAAAGAAGGCAGTGATGTGGTCTGTGAAGCAGAAGACTGGATAAAAAAAGGTGGCTTCTGATGACAGACTCATGGTCTATAGAGGTAGTGTAGAAACAGGTTCAGGTCTGCTGACCGAGCTGCATTAGAGGTAACCTCTTTTTGTCAAGCCCGCACTGTCAATTGTTCCATTCATATGTTTTTGTTGCTTGAAACCACTCATTTTAGCACTTGCATAAATACTGCTATCAAAGACCTTGGGGCTTTTATTCCTATATATACTATTGCTGGTAAATGTCATCTTTTCTTGCATTGTGCAAATGCTACAGTATGTCATGTTCTAATATTTCAAAGGTAAGGTCAAAGTAAGATGACAAAAGGGATATGTTAAGTAACACTATGTAATGAAAGCTAGAGTTACAATGAACTGGGGAGCGACAACTGCTGATCAGGAAGATGGACAGGCAGAGACATGCCAGTATTTGCGTTTGCTTCCTGCAGCAAGAATATTACATCTTCATATTTGACAATGAAGCCCTTTCAATAGGTCTATGTTTCTCCATCTCCCATTTGATACAGTGCCTTACCCTATGAAAAAGCAAGTGAAGGTGCAGTTACTTTTTCAAAACATCTGGTTCGGGTGTCACAGCTTTGATCTGCATTGACACCAACTCTGGCTCAAGTGTTTACTGACAGAGACTTTTAACATGGATGACTTCAAAACACCTTTTACTTGCTCTCTTCTTCTTTGAGAACTGCTGGGGTTACCTTAGGAGAGAATGCATGATACTGACACTAAAGGAGGTCTGAGGTAGCCTGAACTTTATGCCAGGGAGATGGCACTGCCCTGGTCAGTGTGTAGGTGATCATTTCTGAAGTGGTATGTCTCTTTGCTGGTAAGCAACAATGATTATATCTTAGGGGGTGAAGCCATTGAACAGAAGGAAGTTATGGTATCTAGGAACTCAAATTAGGTACCTCAATTAGCTGTGTAGTAGTAGAAAGCTGAATTTGGGCCAAGGAGATGTAGACTGACTTTGTGACTAAAGCTGTATTGTCTTACCTGGTTTGTGGAGGTCTCTTGTTGCAGATGGCTCTTGTCAGCAGTAAGCCTGATCAGAGCCTCACTGGAGGAGTGTCTCACATGCTCTGGATGATGTCGAGACCTTCTCATTATACATAGGAACCTACCCCTGATTGAGTGATGTTCTAGAGTCACTTGTCACTTGCATTTAAGAGTGAATGGAACTGAAATGTCTGAGATAAAAGAACCAGGTTGCTGTAATCCCTTCATCTTTGGGGAAGGTAATCATGGAGGAGGCGATTGGGAGGGAGTATGTCCTGCTCAGAGAAGGCATAGCACTTAGCAGACAGGACATATTTGTACTGCAAAATGACAGATGCCAATCCAAGAATTAAATCAGTGTTGTCAGTGGTGTTTTTATACACATTTCTCAATGTCTCGAAGAGTCAGAGTAGACTGTCTTTGGTGATGATAGGGAAATATTGTCCATGTAACTGTGGCTCCTTGCGCTTCAGCCTACTGTTAAGCTCATTTAGCCAAAGTCATTTAAGGCCCTTGCTCTCTTTCTTTAACCACATGTGCCGAATTAAATTCCATGCACTGACAGTGATGCTTTCAGAAGCTCTGAATCAATTCTTCAATCACTCTGCATTCTTAGCTGTGATTAAAAACATGTGTCCTCTAATTAAGCTAATGAGAAATTGTTAATTGGCACAAAGCCCCCCTCAGAGTATGCTTGTTAATGTCACCATTGCTTTGACAGGGGAAGAAATATAAAGGAAGGGCAGACGGTCTTACCAGAATTCAGAATTGGACTTGTGGGTGCAGGCTTTGTGTGCATGGTGGTAGCTGTCAGTCTGAGGGCAGGAGGGGCAAAACAGAGGAATGCTGAGGTGGTGGAGGTGGTCTCTTCTAGTGCTTCCTCATCCAAACATTGCATCTGATTTGAGTTGTGAAAGGGAGATGAAACAGTTAAGGATTGGGTCCCCATTGTTCCAGCTTCACTTTTAATTTTAGAAAAAAGAGAAAGGTAGAGCCAATGTCTGCCAAGAGCAGCTTGTGCTCCAAGAAGCACCCACTTGGCCTTTCCTAAGGAAAAGGTTAAGTTTTATTTTATTATCACTTGTATTGGAGGCAAACTCAAAAGATTTCTGTGGAGATCAAAACCCTGTTGTGGTAATAGCTCTGCAAACACCTGGGGACTGGCATTCCCTCAAGGAAGAGCCTGCAGTCAATGAGCTTGCTGAAAGTTCAGGAGATGCTTTTCTTTATCAGTGTTTTCCCTAGAAAAGAGTGGGCCTTGTCACTGGAGTCTGGAAACCCTGTACTAAATTAGATTTTTTTGACATAAATGAAGCTTTTGAACATGACAAGTTTAAAATATTCAACATCTCTCTGGCTAGGATTTTCAGAGTCTTGTTAGAAATATTGTTGTTCTTGTGGATAACAGCAAACCTGCTGTGAGGATGCATGTGGCTTGAGCAGAGCATTGAGAAGCAGGACTGTGAAGGGCTGTAGACGCTCCAAAGAGGCAAAAGCAAAGTCAAAAAGAGCCACAGCAGCACTGTGCGAGGCAGCCACATATTGCCCTGCAGAGCCTGGCTCTGCTGCCTGGTCGGTCAGTAAATCGCTTTGGTTTTAGTGCAGGGTTTGTAGGAATTGGCCTTGAGGAGCGAGAATTGCCACCGTGTGCAGGGTGGTGATAATTCCCTCGTGGGGAAGGCAGGAAGATGCTGGCTGTGTTGGTGGTTTGGGGATTTTTTTTCTTTGTGTGTTTTCATTATAGACTAAAGAGCAGCATGTATGTTATAGGAACAAGAAAGCACAAGATGGGAGAGGCATCAGAAATAAACCCATTGGTTTCGGCTACAGGCTGTGCCAGCAGAGAAACGCAGCCTTGGGGTCAGAGCCTGTTCCTCCTCTCTTCTCATCTAGGCCAGACCAGACTGTGCAGGATTAGTGCACAGCTGTCTGCATCTGGCTGGGTACACTTGGTTTTCAGCAATGCACTACCTCAGGCAAGGTCTGAAGTCCCATTTTCCTAATTCTCCTCAGATCCCAGAGGGACATTCGAAGAGTTAACTGTGATGTTTGGATGCTGAACTCGGCTCATATCGGTGGATGAAGGAATCCCAGTCCTGGCACGGCATTCGCTGCCATATGCAGCCGCACCAGTGATATTTTCCTTCATCATTTTTCTTCTCTGCATGTTCATTTGAGGTATTCCTGTTCCAAGCTCATGTTCTGTCCAATACACTACCCAGGCTGTAGCAGCAGTAGTTGCCTCTGCTAAATGAATGTTTGCTAATAATGCCTTTCCGTCTGGATGCTCATCATGTCTGCTAAGCGTATTTGTCATTTCTTCCATCCCATTTCCATTATAACATAAATAACAGACAGATTGGAATCCACAGTGTCCTGCAAATTGGCAGTTGCTATTTTGACCACGCTGCCTTTTATTGAGATATAATGAAGTACGCTCCTTTAAGATTCTACCCTGCAATGGGTAAAGCCCAAAGGACATGAAGTGTGTGTCAATGGCAGTGAAATTTAAGCACCTCATCTCAGTCATGGGTCTGGTCCATCAAGCTGCAGTGAGGAGAGGAAGAATTGAAACAAAGTGAAAGCACACTGCTTTTATCAATTGCTTGTATCCTGGTACTTCAGGTCAAAGCCTTCCTAAGAAAATCTATCACTTTCATGCCAGATAATATCACCTATTTTTTTCCGTGGCTGGATGCACAAACTTCAAAAGTCAAAACTTGCTGTGCTCTCAGATCTTTTGATGGATGCAAGGTACCATTTTGATTACTTCTGCACAGCTGAGCAGAGCACAAATCCTGAGGTACTGAAAGGAGAGTGGTTTGAGTAAACATAGTGCTTATGAGCTAATCCTATTTTTAGCACTTATGCTCTTTCTCATTCTAACTACATGGAATATTGCAAATACCATGATACGGAAAATACTGCAATTAATGTGTGTTTTGATACATCTGATTCCTAGGGTCACATATGCATGTCTGTACTTGGGAGATGTGTAGCCCGGGGGAAGGGCATAGTTGAGCCATTAAAGGTTATTTATCGGACCTCTATTTCATCACTCTTCTGACCGCTGCTTGCAGATCACTTGGTTTACAAACTCTTAGGGTCAGAACTTCAATCTTGCCTGCTAGTTTGTGTTCACGTGGATGCTACAAGTCACTTGCAATACAAGGAAATATTGGCAGAGGAGGTGGACAGGGTATGAGGAAGAGCGTTGAACTTCTTCATTGCAATGAAGCAAGGAGGAAATGGGGCTACGAAATGCTCAGGTCTGAGGGCTCCACTGGATATTGATCTCTGCAGGGAATGGGAAATAATGTTTCAGATAATGTATTAAAACTATCTAAACTACAGCTCTGAAAAGTACTGATCTGAGAGACCACATCCTTGTTACACCTGCTGACTACGCCCAGCTGGAAATGTATCTCACACCCTGCACAACTGACAGATTTGTCATAAAATCTAGTCTGTTCTGTCTAGGTTGATAAGGATGCCACTCTATGGATCACTCAAGGAGAGGTGTCTCAAAGAGACAGAGAAAAGCTCATATTTCTGTTCACTGAGGTGTTGCTGACACAATTTAGCATGTGGTATCCAGCTCATTTAGAATTCAGTGCCGACTTCATCCGCATCATATAGTGAATCCTGTTTTACAATTCCCTTGAAAATTCTCTAAGTGATGGCATCTGAAAACAAGCAGCATGGTTTATATGCTGGAATTGTGCTTCTGAAATTAATTCTTAACAGCATAATCCAGGATATCAGTCAGACACATATGAATAGAGGGGCTGCAGTGATTGGGAACTGGAAAGGAATCTTTTTAGTGTGAGGTTGCTGCTGGCTTGAGCCAAGACCCAGGTGTCTGTGCAGCTCATCCCTGACCTACTTAATTTCTGAACTCCCTAGACTATATATAGGATAGATACAAACACATGTGAGCATTTTAAATAAAATGGAAGGGAAGTTTGGCCCATGAAGAAAAACATCATGTGAATTGAGTCACGTTTTGGGGGTGTGTGCATGTTTTCCCAGGGAATATCTACTGGTAAAAAATCAAGGCTTTTCTTGGGAACAAATTGGTTATAATGAAACCTAGGTCTATGCTAGAATTCCTGGTTTAAAAAACACAACACATGAATAATTACGTATTGCTGGGAACAGGAATTCAATGTAGGTTCTTCCATAGCTCAGTGAATCTGTTTGTTGGGTGGTAGAAACTTTTATCTGTGTTTCTATTTATTTTTTAATTTTTCCCTCCATGGTGGATTTTGTAACATTTCAGACCACTCTGATGCAGAATGGGGAAACTGGTGTGTTATTTCCAAAATGTTTACAGCACAGGAAAACATATTCTGCCCAGCTCATTTCAGGAGAGCTGTATCACGGACCACCTTGTGGACACATGCTTAATCTTGCTGTTTCTTAGGGTTTTTTCTTTCAATTTTTTTATTCTCTTACTAGGCTTTTAAATTGCCCTGGCTGTGTAGGAGTCTGATTTCAGCTTGGGTGCCTGAACTGCTGTTGTAGTACTAATCTATGCCTAATTATCTTATATCTAATGCTGCCATTTCCTTGGCATGTGATCTTGGCCTAAAAAGCAGATGCGTGCATGCACGTGGAGATTTACGACATGTCCCATTTGTAAGTCAATTTTGAACTTCCCGTATTTTAATAATTCAGAGACAAAGGGGGGTTCAGTGTGACACAATTTCAGTCGCAAGAACACCAGCAGTTGGCCAATGATTGCTCATCTGTGATTCAATAAATGATAGATAACTGCAAGTTAACGTTAGGCCTCTGAAACAGGTGTTTACGAGCACTGTAAGTACATATCTCCTCTAATGCATTCTTTATAAATTATTTGCTGGGACTTTCAGCTCTGCTATGTGGCAGCCAAGGAGAGATGTGAAAAGCAGTCTTTATACAGAGATAAAGTGAAACACTTTCATGGTAATAGTTTGTTTTAAAATTAGTTTTACATCTCATCTATTATGAAACGTGAAGGTACACTTCTAGCTACCTATGAGATCCAGGCAGGCAGGCGTGAGCAACAACAAAGACCTGCTTTCCATAATTTTCAATCAGAGTGTGCGAGTTTCTTGTTTTCTGCTTTCAAGACTGCCAGTATGCCAGATCCCTGACAGAGCAGCTGTGGCTGCACAGTGCAGCACATCAATGCTTCACAAAGGTAGACTGGCGTTGTTTGGGGACAATTTTCCCTCTGCTTACCATGCTAAAACTGCATCAAATATTTGCAGGTGCTTTAGTGGTAGGAATCCCAGCAAGGTGAGGAAAACCCAGAGTAACTGGGTCTTTGTAGCAAGACTCCTTCTCCTATAAACAGCACCTGATCATAATGTTTGAATGAAGGTGAGGACACAATTGAAACATTAGGAGTTAAGTAAAATTGTACTGTGGTAAGAGTATGAATTTATTTGTGACTGATATATTGATGACTTTGCTCATTTATTTGTTCGTGTAAGGGACAACTAGAAGGTAGGTTGCCCTTTCTTAGGCAATATAATGGCTGGAATGTCCTCTTGAGATTTTTACATCCTTTCTTTCCAAGATGCCTGGTGTCACAGTAGCACCTGTGAGCAGCAAACATCAGATAGCTTTGGAAGCTTTTCCCATGCCATCTTTGAGGTTCTGTCCACAGTTTGTGGTGGAGTATGCTACAAATGTTTGTCTCCTCACGACAGTGGCTAGTGTTGTAAAAAGGTCTGATGCCTGACCAGCAAAGCTGTACAAAATGTCCTCAGTGCAGATACATTGGCAAGACTTGTTCCAGAAAGTCTCTTTCAGCTTGTAGAGGATAGATTCTCCAAATGAGTGTAAAGCAGAGCATTGCTGGTATGGCTGCATTAAGCAAAGAGCACTCCTGCAGGATAATATGTTTTATTACTATAAAGTTGCCTTCTCCTGGCATAGGGAGAACCAAAGCCTGACATCCCAGGCAGCTCTGCCTTTGGTTGCTGCTTGCATCTACAATACAGACTGAGTCCTATAACCTGGCGTGCGTGGTCTGGGCCCGTGAAGCCACATTGGCAAAACAACCTGCTCTAAGCAGAGGCCAGTAAACCACCTCATTGCGCTGTGCCTCTCCAGGAGTTTGTCTCACTGCTGGCTCTGGATCTTTCTCAGATGCTCTCTAGTTCTCTTTGTGCAAGATGCTCCCTTTGATCAGGGAGGGGAGGAGCCCGTGGGAGCTGATCCCTACTGTGCAGCATGGCATCGCTTAGATCAGCTCAGAGCCCTGTGAGTTGGGAAAACCAGTTACGAAGTTTCAAAGAGAAAATGGTATGATTTATTCTTCTGTGACCAATGGATTACATGCAATTATTCCAAAATTATATCTGTTTTCATCTGCTTTCTTTGAAAACAAATGGAACTCAAAAAAAAAAAAAGGCAGCCCATTGAACAGTTCTGAAGCAAGAAAAGTGTCACTCATTCATGCAACTTATTCCTGCTTGCATGTGTGTTCTGTTCTGAGGAACTTGGGAATGTTGTGGTGAAAAGTCAGGAGACTTTTGAGTCGATTCTTTTAAAATCTTAGCACTTAAAGTATACCTTGATAAATAATAAATTACGTAATTAGTGATTAGTTTTTATATCACAAAGATAACTTTGGTACATTGAAATACTCTTATAAGCTGAAAATTTGGGGGGAGGGGGGGAGTCATTAGTCTTTGTCTCTGGTGCTAGCAATAAATGCTGCCGTGATGGACAACTTTGGCTGCTGGGCCTTCTCCGTTACATCACTGTGCCACACTCAGCACAATGACTTCAGTTAATAATTGGAGTATTACTGAGATAAATATTTAGTACTGGTAATAAAAGTAAAACACAACAAAAAAACCCCACCACTGGGAGAACTAAGTAACTGTGTTTCACCTTACTCGGCTGTTCAAAGGAATACGAAGTATACAGTACACAGATATAAAATACACCTTGAAGGTCTTAACTTTGGGCTCCCTTATGTCTTCTGTTCCTTTGGGAAACACGGCTTTCTCTCCAAGGCAATTTAGAAGAGAAACCTAACCTTGTATTTACAGTAGCATGTAAGGGACAGCTCTGAGACTGTTTTGTTAAACACTGGAAAAAAGCTGTCACTGCCCTGAATGATTTACAAATAGGAAAGATGGACAAAGCCTGGGAAGGAACCAGAGGCCCAGAGACTTGCCTGGTGTCTCGGGTCTTCCACAGCAGAGCTGGGAAGGGGACTTGCATCTGCTGTTTCATAGCTGGGGACCCTTCCTGGGAGATGTAGGACACGCTGCTCTCAGAAATGTGAACAGAGCTGTTTGGCCTAGGAATCCACATCAATGCTGCTGCTGATTATTAGTATTTTTTTTCTCAAGAGGATGCAGATTCAAGTCCTTGTACATTACCATTTTCCACACCTTTGATAGGAACAGAGTCCCTCATTTGATCTTGCTGTTTTCCTCTTTGTTGTTTGCTACTCTGGTGCATTATCAGCAAACCCAGCATATTTTTCATGAAGACTCAATACTTTTGTATTATTTGTTTGCAATCCACCTAAACCTTTCTGTTTGCCAAATACCCTATGCTCTTAATCCAAGCATGAGCTGAGCATCTAAACGTGGTTTTTATGCAAAGTCTCTCTCTAATACCTGCCAGCAGGACTGTCCTGAAGGGGTTGAGCCAGTTAGTGATGAGCACAAGGCTTTGATTCTTGTCTTTGTGCAGGGATTGCAAATGAGGAGAGTGTGGGCTGATTTTCATGCAAACTATGAATCTTATGTGATTAAATTAAAAAAAAAAAAAAAATCAGACATCACACTTCTGTTCTCCCTCATCTGTACAGGCAAACTCCAAGCAGCATTACCTTTTACAGTTTCAAAATATTTGAGTACCTCTGTCTTCTGTCTTGATCCAAAACACTGGAACATGACAGAAGCCCAGTTTTGTTCCACTTCAATTTTGGAGCGAGAAAACAAAAAAAGCTTCAGCTACCTGTTAGAAAAAAACTCCAGGTTTGTAGAAATACAGACCAAGGGAGTCTTTTCTGTTTTTTTGGCTAGGAGAGAGACTTACTGAAGTCACACTTCTGTTTATAACTTAATGTTATAAGTGCCTTTATCAGCACTGAACATTAAGGCTTTTGAAGCTAATTCAACCTTTGTTTTATTTCTGAAATACTCTTTTGTCTCCATGCTAACCCTTCCTGTGAACTTCAGCTTTTTCTTCAACTTAAAACTTTTTCACTGCTATACTTCTTTCTGCAAGTTCTGACACCTTCTCTCCAGGCTATTGCCATCTCTGTAACTGGCTGGAGTGTGAGGGGCCTGCTCGTTGAAACAAATACTGCTTGTCTGAACATCACTTCCCATCTGAAGTGGCTGAATATTCACTTTAAAAATGGATTTATCTTTTTTTTTTTTTTTTTCTTGTGCTTAGCACTATGGTACCTGTTGCAGCTAATTAATGAAATAGGTAGTGGTCCTGATGATACAAACTAAGATGATGAGCATCTAACAACAGTTCAATGAACCTCACGGGCCATTCTTGATTCTTAAGCTGTCCTCATTTGTTCCTGTTGGGGATATAGTTTGACTTCTAAGAGAGTCACATGTAGAAGAAATGAAGGAAGAATTAATCCCTCTAGCATGAAAAAAACCAAATTGGTACATATTTGAAACACCTCACATCTCATTTCTTAAACTAGTTATTCTAGATAATGTGGTCAGAGCCTCTTCAGACAAGTATCCCGTAGGTAAACAACCAGTATCTAATATAATGATCAAAGTGCTTTAGTTAATTTGTTTGTCATATTAAATTTGCCAGTAGATACACACTAAAGAGTGTCCCCATCCTGCACTCACGTGGCTCAAAAAAGCAAACAGAGGATGCATAAACACATGAATGTCACAACAGGCACAGTTCAGGGAGAAATATAGTTAGGAGGAATTTCTAAGCACAAACAGTGGATCCTGTAACTTTTACCAAGGTAAATGAATAAATCTTGCCAATGTTCATGTGTCGCATTCTGTCATTCTCTAATGACTTCAAACCTTTTGTGAACAGTAATGTATCTTCCTTTATATATTTACATATATATACACTCATTCTTGAAAATAAAATCTAATTTCTTGGGTACTGGAACTATCTATAAAGGTAGATGTATGTGCTGGGTTTTTTTTTTTTTTTTCTCCTTCCCTTTCGTAGTCATAATGCATTTTGTGATTTCTTTGCTTTACAGCATCCTTTAAAATGACACATTTTATCAATTCTCTGGGTAGTATTGATGTTTTGCCCTTTTAAACATGTCATTTGATTTTCTGATGTTCCTCTCTTATTCTCCATCTGTTTTCTTGTAATGCTTTCATTTGGTGGCAATTTCTCATTGGGTCCCCAAAGGTTTATTCCAGGAGTTGCCTTGAGCTTATTTTTTTTCCTTGTGTTTTGAAATGTTTGACTTGTGACCGAATTCTTCCAATGCGTGAGTGGTACAGGCACTGGTCCTGTTCTTACTGCAATCTTATTTAAGTATTTCATCATGCAGAGCACATTTTCTTGCCTTCAGGATCCCTGTGGATTCAATCAGAGAACAATTTTTAAAAGCAAATGAGGAGAAAAACCCATGGTGATATTTTAGATTGTTTGTGGACATTGTTTGTGTGGCTTTGGAGAAGTTTCCTGAACAAAGGGAATCTGAGGATATCAGAAAAGTGTAAGGGAGCCTGCGCTCTCCCCAAAGGAGGAATCCTTTGGTTTCCGTGTTGTGGTGATGTTTTTGTCGCCCTGATGCTAGACTGGTGTTTGCATCTTGGATGGAATGTCTGGGAAGTGTAAGTGCTGACCAGCTTTGGTCAGAAAATGAGTGCAGTTCCCTGTGAGCCGTGTGAGGACAGTGTTGTGTGGAGTCAGGTATAAACACAGACCTGTGCCTGTCATGTTAATGGCTTGGGTGAAGGTACACTTCGCATCCAACTGGGCCAAGCATTTGTTTAAACTGATAATGTTTATAAAAACCCAAAAGCATCTCCCTGGCACCAAAAGCCTACCAGGTATAGAGGCTATTCACAATTGCTATCGCACGCTTTCCTTAATTACTCTGCATTAACACTGGGATGTGCAAAAGTATTTCATAGATTCACAATACATAGTCTCTTTGCTGCTGCTGCGGTGCTCAGGATAACACTTTCCATAAATATTCTTCATGGTCAGATGTCAAATGATCTGACATGGATTTTCCTGTAAATTTCCAAGCAGATTTTTGAGAATATTTTCAAAAATTTTTGTAAGTTACAGAGTGTTTTCACTAGGGAAACACTGATACTAAGCAAAGGTTTGAAGGAGGATCAGGTGGAGGAAGCTTCTTCCATAGGAGCACTCCAGTGCTTGAAGGGTTCTGGACCAATTCTGAACTGGAGAGGTGCCGTGGTTTCCTGACCATTCAGGTGAGCAGTCTTAAGTCAGAAAGGCCCTGTTCAGGGCCCATCTCAAATGCTAAAAATCTAGCTCCTTTAGTTCTCCTGTTTTAAATGTCTAGGCGCATGTTTGGTGAATTTAGACAAGGCTGAGGGTTTTGTTTGTTTGTTTGTTTAATTTCCTTATCTTTGTTGTGGCTGGCACAAGTTCCAGCCAAAGACCACAAACTTACTCTGTTGCAAAGGAAAATTTTTTCTGAAATTAGTGGAAAATGCCTCCATGTGTGAAAAATCGGCATTTGGGTTCATCAGCCTATTATATACCAGTGAGTATAATAGGTTTGAGCAGAATTTTATTCTTGGACTTGTGAATGTAGCTTCCAACTGTTTGCTACTAAATAGCTCCTTTGGAAATAAATTCAAAACTATGTTCAGAGTGCCTGAAAATGAAAGCTGTGTGTGGATGAAAAGTTTTCCAGTATGGCTTCAACAGCCTAAGCTGATATTTTTTCAGTAGTTTTTCTTGTAGTGTAACAAGATATTTAGGTAAGTCCAATACATAACCTCCATATAATCTCAAATACTTTTTCCAGGTCTATACCTATCAAGGATGACTTAAGGGACAAATGATGTTCAGCTGCATTAACATAGCAGATGGAGTATTATTCCAGCCTGGATGGCAGGAGAACATAAGTTTACCTCCAGACTCAGCAGATGTCAATTTATATTAACGAGCAATGGCAACACAATATATTTTATTTTCCTTGTAACCTGTCTTCATTGCAAAACATCTGCATACATTGTATCCTATTCCAGATGTTTAAAATTAATGCTGTAGCAAGCAGCTCACATTTTGCCTTTCACTGATAATTTTTTTGTCAGCATAAAAATTAGGTCTGATAAAAATGAAAAACCTCATGATGGTTTTCACTGTATTTGGGAGAAAGTCTACTATGCTATCAATTTCAGTACCACAGTGTGCTAAAAGGAGCAATAAGACAAGATGGCTTGTCACATATTTATGAGCTTATGAACCTTTTGCTGTCCCTTTTGTTATCCCTTGCCTTGGCAGTGCAGTGAGACGCTGAACCTTGAATTAATGCAAAAAGGATGAGGATCTACTTTCTAGTACATACGTCCTGGGTACTTGGCAGTTTGTAAATGTCACTATTGGAAACGGGGGAAAAAGTTGTATAGTTGTAAGCCATCGAGTCTGTCATTGTCACAGGCTTCCTAGAAAACGTATTGAACAGTAATGCGTAGCATATAAAGGACATTAAGATTAAAGGAACTTTTATTTTTCTTTATCTTCACAGCAATCTACAAATGAATTTCCTAAGGGTGCAATGCTAAATCTTTCGTACACAGTAAGCTGTAAATCCAAAAGCTAGAGAACTTCAGGTTGGCCTGAAAATAGCCTTTCATGTAAATATGCGGGGCCTGAATAATGGCTGAAAAAATATTCAAAGAATAATTACAGCAATTGATCTTGAGATGTTTTGTGGAGTCTTTCTTCATTCTTCAAAGCTCTTTCTGTGGCGTACTGTCTTATTGAGCCTGCTGAAAGCAAAGCAGCTTACTGGTCATTATTAAAGATGAGTAGTTCACCTAATTATGAAGGGCATCTATGGAAGCAGGTGGAGCAAGCATGTATATTCACATGTATGGGTTTATACACAGCCATGCATTGACATGCATGTATATTTATATATATATATACACATTCCTGTATGTGTATAGGTATATAAGGTCCTATCTCAAATACCCTGAAACAGCACGAAACTGCCACTGGTAAACGGTATCCAGCTGCTTGGGTGATCTTTGGGTATGAATTTAGTTCTGGTCCAAATGAATTTGGCTTTTCTTGACCTAAGGGAGGAGAGGCGTGCCTTCCCCCAGAGGCAGAGTGGCAGAGCATTCTTGTGTAGGCCAGGAAAAGAAATATATCTTTGTTTAATTTAGTGTGACTTGATTGTTGACTCAATTGCAGGTCAGCAGCATACCCAGAAAAGTCATATAAATCTTTTTCTCTGCCATGTGGGGGAGAAAACAGATGGACACTAGAGTGTATTAATGTTCATTCTCCTTGGGAATCAATTGGAATCTATATTTTATAAATGGGTCTACTAAACACAAGAGAAAATTCATGAAGCAGAGATAGAAAGAAGGAGAGAATGAAAAGCTAGCTAATTCCTTTCAAAGAGCTGATTATTATCAGCATCCTTGAGACATATGTCCATTGAAGGCCCGATACAGCAGAAGGCAATGCTTCTGCATTTATTTTTACCAGGACTGATTGCATTAGCTATGCAGAGACATGAGGCCTGATCCTGTTATTTCTGAAGTACCCTCAGCTCTAAATGACGTTTACCACCTCTAGGTACAAAGCTTCTGGTTCTTATTCAGCACCTATTAATAGCGATGGGAGTCTTCACTGACTTCAGTAAGAACTGGAGCAGGTCTGTGATGTTAATAAGCAATTAAATGTAGTCTAAATAGGTACACAGAAAAAGGAGCATGGGATAGAAAAAAAACTTTTCAGAGAAGAGGACAGGGAGGATGGTTTACAGGTAATTTTGATGGGAATGAGATTTAGTGGGAATAGGATTCGGAAGGTACAGGTGTATTTTAGGGCTGAAGTAAAGTTCACAGGGAAGAAAAAAAATGCACAGACTTATGGAAGAAAGAGGGATGACAAAAAAGCAGAAGAATAAAAGGTGAAGGGGACAAAAATGATAAGTTGAAACAAAAATCAAATTGGGTGACAAATCAAGCTCAGAGAGAATTTGAAACCCATCAGAAATAATGTTTACAAATGTAGCTGTTGCCCTGTTTAGAGTCAGGGATCTGTTTTACTTAGATGCAAAACATTCTTCTCTACCTTCTTGAAGGGTTCTTCCTCTTGTCTGCTGTTGGAACCTTTACACTGCCACCCTCTGAGGGTGCTGGAGGTCCTCCTTCTTTATGTAGAGATCCCTCCAGAAAGCAGTTGTGTGGAGCCTCATTTTCTTCCTCCCTTCCCCAAGATGTATGCTCAGCCAAATCTCTCCCTCCATCACTCATGCCTCTCCCGTTTCTTGGGGCGAGGGGGAGGAGAGGGGGGATAAAAAATAGAAAGAATCGTTGTGCATAAAACTAGCTCAATTTTCATAAAATATAGAATTAGAGAACGATAGAAATGAGAAAACCACATTAGCCCGTAACACCACATGCTTCATTGAAAACCCAGCCTTGCAAAATGACAGCAGACATCAGTATTTGCCAAAACACCAGCTTTATTTATAGATGTGGGGGAGAGAAATGCGCTACTACAAATTTCAATTATGGATAAACTATCCAGCTTAGAGAGAGCTACTGTCTCTCATTTTCAGTGGCAGAAACTCCATAATGTTCATAGTCTTGGTGAGGTGCCTAAGATTATTAGAAAATAATGCACTAATATTGTATGCAGATCCTGTCTTTATGGTGCACTTTCCTATTGTCAGAGAGAAACAAAGTCCTTGGCTATCTGCAGGTAGAGGCAATAGGAGCAGAATCCAGCCCCATGCTGGCTTTTCTTTTGTATATTTTTGATATTTCATGTTTCAGAAGATCATTATGCTCTCTGCTGCTGGTCTTCATACAATACCAGAGGAGAAGTCATCAATGCATCATGGAAAAGGTGGTTCTGAGCCAGGTGAAGAGATGCCTGTTTGTCTCCTGGTGCAGACATATGATGCAGGGTGTTATGAAGACTCTAATTAAATTGCTTAATTTCAATGAGGCAAGATCCACCTGAGGCCTGAGCTGTCTTGGATTAAGATTTTAAGGGCTGAAGGAATTGTGTTAGGAACACACCGTGCTGCTTCTGCTCTGCAGTCTTGGTCAGACAGGATCTTTTTCACCAGCTCTCTCTACTTATGATTTTCACTATTCAGCTCCAAGAAATAAGACTATGATCAAAATCTGCTCAATAAAACCATCACTTTAAAACAACAACAACAAAAAGCTGAAGTGTAGGTGTCAAGGTCTTTCTACAAGCTTGCTAAGACTGACAGGTTGCAGACCAAGAACCTGTGCTCCTGATTTCTAAATCATTTGTGTTTGTATACAATTCAGTGCTTGCCACCCTGTAGTTCAGTCTTGCCTAGGCAGCCCTGGCTGGCGAAGTCAAACGGGGATGGGTGTGAATGTGCTGCTGGGACAGAAACCTGGCTAATGTGAATTAGCCTGCTACATTTGGAACGAGTTGCTGTTTTCTGTACCTGAAGAGTGATCCTATGGGCAGCGTGGTGGGGGTGCAGTGAGGATGGCCAGAAGGATGCAAAGGAGGTGACCTGGAGAGCCTCAGTCTGCTGTGCGCAAAGTGAGGCATGGAGATGTGAAACTGGACTGGCAGACCTTTGTCAGCCTGTTTTAAGGATAGAAGAGGCAGGAGCAGTAGATCCTCAAACGCCTTCCAGCTGGTTTCATGCCTCTGGCAAGAGCCACTGTTTCTGAGAAACACTGTAAATCCACAACTGACACAGCAATGGAAGGCTCAGTTTGACCTTCTCAGCAGTTATTGGGCTATGGATGTGTTTTACCATCACAATACAAATTATTTTGTTTACAGCATGATAGGAACATTTGTTAGGCTAAATTCTGCAGTGTGTCTGCAGTGTTTCTGCTGTGGATTGCTGAAACAATCCATTACCACATATATGATAATGGATGGGTTTAATCAGGGAGTGAAAGTATTTATTTTACATTTTCTCTCAGTGTAGGCTATTAGTAATCCTGTTAATTACAAAGGCCAGGGTGGTCACAGATGCTTGAAAAATCCAAGGTACTCTCCTGCCTCTACCACAAAGTTAGAAAGTTTGCTAAGACAAATGATCCCGTTCTCTCCATGCATCGGTTTATTCATCTGTATAATGGCATTATTAAATCCACTATAGAGGACAATGACAAAGATTAATAGGGCAGAATTCCTGCCTGCACCACAAAGGTGATGGAAGGAGAAAGTTGCTAATCCTTTGTGGAAATATTGGGCAGCAATGCAGAATGTGCATTCCTAGTGCTGCAAGACAAATACAGTGCACTATAGTTGTGCACCCAAGTTGTCCAAGAAGCAGGCAGACGAGGAGGAGCAAAAGGGAGCCCAGTGCTGAGCTGCTGCTGCTGCTGGAGCGCAGCAAAGTTTGGAAACCTTGGTCTTCATTAGAGGGTCTCATTGATGGAAACTGATTATCTCTGAGATACCATTTAAATCTCCTCTTAAAGTGATCCAAGTCTTTAATCATTATCCTGAAACCACAAAGCAGCTCCAGACACACACCAGCCTCGTTGAAAGACTTGTCAAGACTGAAACGGTAATTCACAAATTCACTAAAATTCCCTGCTCCACTGAGCAATGTGACAGCTCTGCCGACCGCAGTAACATTTCTATTCAAACTGGCTTTGGTGCTGGAGCTATAAATATCCCTGCAATATTTCCTGCTTCAGAACATAAAGACAGCTTTACAGTGCTGATAAAATAGAAATTACTTTCTCTCTGAGGTCTAGCTGGAATTTTAATGTCTGTTTTGCAATAAAGCAGCTCCTACACAATTCGATTTGAAGGAAAGAAAACAAACGGTCTAATTTAGTTACAGTAATGACTCCTCTTGTATTGTTGGCCACAGCCAAATCTGTGGTTGCAGGGCTGTTAAAGTTTGTAGTGGTGAGCTCAGTGATGATTTTTATAGTAATATGAATTTTTTTTATCCTTTAAATATATACATATATATAGTACTGCTTAATTACAGGTATGGAAAAACAAGGACCTAGAAAGAAAAAGGTCATTAAAGTTTACAACCTCTAGTAGTGTTTCTCTAAAAACTACTTGTCAAAGCTGTAAAGCTGGTGACCAAAGATGACATGGATTAAAAACTGTTCTTCAACTGAAAAGAAAAATTGCAACTGCTGGGCTCATCAATGTTGCCTTTAATTACTCTGTAAATGTCACCCTGGCTCTTGTTAGCTCCTTCAAAGGAAAGGGGGGAAAAAAGCTCATTTTCTACCGAGTTCACCTTTGTGTTTGTAGGCTGCAGACAGCAGGGTGGGGAAGAGACCTAGAACAATGAAATGGGGAAAGGAGTGAAAAATAATGATTCTCCATTTGCATTATGGCACAGGCAGATTGTCTTGAGCACAGGTGCTGGTAAGTAGCCTTAAACACTAAAGAGATTTGATGATCTGGTACATTACAGGTGTTGCAGGGTGAGCCACAAAGAACCCTGAGCCCTGGGACTTGGCAGCAAGGCAGCAGGATGGGGGGCACCGGTTCCTGAGGCTGCTCTGTCTAGCTATGGAAAGACTCGGTCCTTCTGAAAAAGTCTCTGTGCAGCATTGACAAAACCTCATTATCAGCACGTGTTAATGTGGCAAACAGTAACACCTCCCACTGTCGACATCGCTGGCTGGATGAGTGGTTCCAGTGAAGTTTGGTTGCAAAGTCACAGGGGTTCATGAAAGCCCTGTCCCCTTTAAGGTGATCCAAAATGTAATTGTTGATATTTGAAATAACTTGCATGCAGATGATTGTTGCGCTTCTATAATTTATCTACGGAATCTGTCATGCTCATAGCTGTCACTGGCATCAGCAAAGCAGCTGATACAGCAAATAGTCTATGCACATAAACTCGTAGTGCAGATGCCATCGAGAACTGTGCTGATTCATGTCCGCAACCTGGCATCGTGGCAGGGGGGAGCTGGGGTGAGACTTTCGGGCCCATTTTTGATCTGCCCAAGGTTCATGTTAGTGCAGTTCCTATAGTCACTGCTGCAGGTGTGCAGTGGTGTAAGAGGAGGAAATCATGCACCCAGGAGATGCCTTGACAGAGCGCTGCTGTTGCCTGGTACATGACTGACCTGTCAAGAGCTGCCTCTGTGATGGTTGCTTTGAGCTGTGGGGTGTGAAGATTTATTTCAGGCTGTTCTGTGGAGGCAAAGTAAACTAATATATTTGTGTGAGAAACAAGTATGGGTACACTGCCATGTCTGGAAGTAAGACCTGAATAAACATTCAGATGCTTGTGAGTTTTCTGAACTGAAAGAGATGGAGATTTCTTCCCAAAACTGGAACTTCAGCCTCTCCCTGATTTTTTTTTCTCTCATTTCTGTCTGTAAATTCAAACTCTTAGTAAATAAAAGTAGGTAAAGAGCTCATTACTTGTTATTTATCTAGTATGTGAGGAGTCAGTTTAGTTGGTCTTTAATGGGCCAAATAAGATGGTGGGAGGAGGCTTGTGAGAAGATGACAAACTTTTGGGTAAACAAACCAGCTTTAGGTCTGTTACAAAGGTGGTGTTAGTGTAAAGGAAAAGGACAGTGTTCAGTATCAATGTAGTTAGGAACCTGTGTGTACAAAGCCAGTCATCCCTGCTTGGGCAGCTAATTAAGTGTAAGCTCATTCTAATGGTTAATGACAAAAATGCTGTGTATCTAGAAACTCTTGCAGACTCAAAGTTAGGCTTTGCTACTTGCACTTACAAAAAGCATGTTCGGTGGAAGGAAGCCCCTATTTCCCCCCACAATGGTAAATGTTTCAGAAACAAATGCCTTGGAGCACAAAGCGTTCTCTGTGGTTCTCTAATTGGCAGGTTCAACAGCCAGCTGAGGCTCTCGGTGGCACCTGTGGGTCTGGCGGGGCTTGAGCTGCAAGGCTGAGGGTGCGTAAGGCCAGGGGATGTAAAATGGTGCCTGACTTGGGCCCATCACCCAGCAGTGCCACTTCACAGGTGTCTTTCCTGGACACATCTTACCATGCCTGGGCAGTACCTGTCTTGGCTGCGTATATTAAGCTCTGTGTATCATTCACCTACTTTGAATGTAACTGGATGCTTTTACTGCAGGAGCCATCATGCAAAAGTTCTTTCCCACCTGCCATGCTGAGGTGGCCCCTGCTGTGGTATAAAACAGGGCTAGTTCCTCTGAGATAAATGATGCTAGAAAAGATGCGATGCACTTGCAAGCAAGATGAAAATTTGGATGAAGTAGAAAAGGTAGGGCAGTGTGTCAAAGACACAAACAATACTGAGAAGAGAAGGTTTGTTTCTCCTTTCCTTCTCTGCTGGGTTTATTTGTTTACTGTTTAGACTGCAGGCTCTCTCTGTGTGCCTTGGAAATGCCTAGCACATTTCCAGGGTTGAATAAATAAATAATAACTATTTAGAATCTTTTAAAAGATATGTAAGTGTGTTTCTTTTTCATAAATGTAAGCTAGAGTTAATGGAAAACTCAATGTTTTTATTTCAATGACAAAACAGCAGTAGAACAGCTGTGTGGGACTCCAGTGAAATAAATTGCAAGTGGTATACACTATTTCTTTTAAAGAATTAGAATCTATAGTGCTGCAATGAATGCTGATTTATAGATATTACAAGGAAAAAAAAATTCCCTGTATATTTTTCTTATTTCAAAAGGGAATGTGTAATGATGGCTTCCACTGCTTTAGAATAATATTATATCAGGCAATCTCTACAGAATTGTATTTCTCATGCTAAAAGTTGTAGTATCGTGTAGCAGGGAAAATTAGTAAGATTTTACAAAAACATGTTGAACAGACTTCTGTTACCAAAGAGTCTTTACTGAAACCCAGTGCATAATTGGTTGTGGGAAGAACAATATAAATCACGAACAATATAAATCACGCACAATTCCATGCAAAAGGCTTTTTCTGTGTAAGTGGACTTGCTGGTTGGTATGCCTTACAGACATAACATAGGTAGATGGGGTTTGCTCTGGAAAGCTTTAAACAATCAAAACAAATATTAAACTCTGAGAGAAGCATTTTTGTGTTGAAGAAATATCAATTAAAATCTGGCACAGATGTCATTTTATAGGGGAAAAGCTCTTATTCTAGAGGATAAATGAGATTAATAGATTCCTTTGGACTAGTCACCCTCCTTTGACTCTCATGGGCTGTAGACTGCTTCCTAGGGTCCCATCAATGTTAACTAAAACCAACCAGATGTCTGCAAATAGGTTTAAAGTTTACTAGATGGGCACCTGAACCTCTACTGGAAAAAGTTTAAAAATCTGTAGATCAAGAAGGTTGCCAGTAAGGATGATGACATACAAATGTCTGATGGAGAGGAGAAAAGAGCTGCCAAAAGTTGATGTGTTTCTTCAAGGTCACCCCAAAATAATGCTGGAATGTGACCCTAGCCTGCTAAATCCAAGCATGCCCAAACATCAGTGTCAACCTTAAAGGAGAACAAATACCTGTCTTTAAAATCTGTCCTGGTCATGTCTTGGCAAACAGATGCATCACTTGTAAGTAAGTTAAGGATGCTGTAGACTACCCATGGAGTAGGACTAAATCCTGGTTTTTTTCTGCCAGTTCTGCTTAATATGGATATTCAAGGCTATCCAACCAAAATTGCATTTAGATTACATTACATTATACAGTAAGTGGCAAATCATCACTGCTTCCTTTGACATTCAGTGTAATAACATTAACCATGATGAATTTCCTTTTGCTAGTCATGTGGCCTCCATACATTATTTCAGCTGAATTCCATTGTAATGTAGCATTAATTAATGTCTGCTGCTTATCAAGCATTACCCATTTCTACCTTCCATCCCACACTTTAATTCTTGAAGAATTGCACATAGAAATGTTGCAAAGACTGTCACTGATGCCAGGCAATCTTCATAGGATGCAAGAACTCAAATTACATTTCTGATGCCAGTTGTTCTCCTCCCAGTCTTCTCTCATGCAAATACCTGTTTCTTCTGAGGCTAGTAATAAAGCAGTGTTTGCTACAGGAGCTGAGGCCATTTTCAAGAGCAGTCACAAGCAAGAGAGTGACCCTGCAGATGATACAGCGAGTTTCCTTATTAATTCTCTCTCCATAAACTTCCGAGGTCAACTTCATCTTTGTACCCCCTTGGAGCCGCTGTGTTACCGTGTGTGGCTGAAAAGCCACAAGAGCCACTGTTCTGGCTGAAATGAAACCCAAAGGTCCCCTCAAACAACTTCGCAGGCTGAGTTTTCAAATGAGTATACCTGCATAGAAATGTTGTACAGGGAACAGAAGAGCTCATGTGAGGCTCTGCAATGAACAGGAAGATCTCCCTGCCTGGTGGACTCAGAGGCGATTGCCAAAGCACAAATAATAAATTTCTTCCCTGCAGTTTAAAGTCATTAAAAAACCAAAGTGCAGTTGATTCAAGTTCTCCTTTCCACCTGTAATATCTGCAAGAAGCCCTGTTCTCCTTGTAATATGTTGAATTTAGCTTAATTTACTGTATTTAATTAGTTCTTGGTCTTCTGACCCATCCTACCACAAGATGTCATCCTTTTGACAGGTAGGGATGCAGTTCTTGTCACGGTGTCAGTCTTCTGCTCTGGGAATCCCAAGTCTGGACTTCATATTTCTGTCATGTCGTCCAGCCTTGAAGGACCTCTGCAGTCATTCTAGAGTGATTTATGGTGGCAGCTGTTCTCCAGAAAAGAAAGTCATTTTATCCCAATGACTGATTTCCTGTAAGGCTTGAGAACTCATGACGCGGAAGAAGAGGGTTTTCTGCCCAGAGAAACAAACAACAGATTCCTTAGAGCAGCCAGAGTGTGAGAGTTAAACCATGCAAATGACTCTAATAAGCATAATTTAAACCCATGTGTTTTTTTTATGGCAGCTTCATATTTGGTGTTTTATATTCCAATTTTCCACCTTTTAGTCTTGCTTCTTTCTTTTTTGCTGCAAAGCCCTATCTCAAATGGGAGGGCAATTACTAGGCAAGCATGTAGTTCTTTAATTGAAACACTTATAGGTGTACACTTAAAAACCATAAAGACTTTTATGGAAAAGCAATGCCTTAATAGGCTCTTGTGTATGTACATTGTAATCTAATTCTGTACTCTTTCAGCATTGCTGGGGGAAGCTGTTAATTTATGGTTACAACGAGCAATAAAGGAATAATAGTAATCTAAAGGTGCAATATCCCTTGTTTAGGGGGCATTTATGGTTATGTATTAAAACTATAAATATATCAAGATGCTGCAGAACTGATCTATATAAAATGAAAGATAAGATCTCTCACCCTTAAAACGTGCTTTTTTTTCAGGAGAAAAACAGCCACATGCTTATGGTTCATATCAAATCCCAGTGCTCAGTGTGAACAGCCAGCAGAGGCTACTACGGAGGCCTGATGAGAATTTAACTGACCACCTCCCCTCTCCCCCAGTTTAACTTGTTACCATGTGTGCAAGGCAGGAAAGCAAGAGGTAATCTTATTTCAGTAATTGGCCTAATTCATATGTGTTGATAGCTACCTAAACATGCTTCCAGAACTGGAATACCTCTAGCACATTCACGATCATTAACTGCTTGCTTACTGTAATGGGTCCTTTATTTTCCCTGTGTCAGCCATGTCCAAATTCTAAATCTGGTCTTCATCTGTTTCTGCATTGCTGCTCTTGTTTCTTTGGGATTAAAAGTCCTGTTGCTGTTATGATTAAATCAAGCACATGCTCTGTCCTGTGGCTCTCAGCAGACTGCAGCCAGTAGCTCTTACACAAGAAGCAGCGAGTTGTGGGTTTCAGCTTGGCTGTTGCTAGAGAACTGAGGAACATCCTGCTGTAAATAAATAAGTGAAAATTACTCTGGTCAGTACTAACTTGAATGATTGTTATAGGCCAGATGTTTTTCAGGCAAGGCCCATGCAGTTTATTTCCCTTATCCCATTGAAATCCATGAGAACTTGGCATCTTCCTGCCTTGCTGTTCTTTGGGTCTCCCTGCCACAGGACCCAGATATTGAACAGGATATGAACATCATCAGCTGTAGAGATTTTTACCCTGTAGGGATTTACCTGTACAGGTATTAAAAACCCTGGCCTTTTTTTGTGCTTTCCTGTGGTAGCACGTGTTCAGCCTCGTGCAGATCGCCTGCAGCAGGGCATCCCAGCACAGCAGTGTCTCTGGAGCTGTCCTGTTTCAGCTCGGGAGCTGGAAGCCAGAAGCATTTCCTGGGACACTGGTTGACAGACTTAGTGAAAACACTTCTTTTTAAACAAGTCAGAATAAGAAAGGGTGACAGGAAGGGCTAATTACCTTGTCTGAGGCAGGTCTCTGGGTAGGCACAGTGACATTTCAGAAATCCAAATGGCTTTGTTGTGTTATGATTGGGAAAAGTATGGAGGGTAGAGCCCCTGACATTACAGACTGCAAACAGTTTCTCGGTGAAGGCAGGCAGAGTCCATTTCTCCAAGGGACACAGTACCATCCCTCCCACTTTGCTGCACGTGCCTCCAGTGGTGTCCATGCTGCTGCCTTGTCCATTGAATGCTTCGTAACAGAGAGAGCTCTGCCTGCGGACGGAGGATGGATTTTTAGTAGTTGGTTCTGCTCTGAACACTGCAGCATTGTCCCCTTGATAGGCAAATCTGAAGCATGGTGGGTGGCCTGGTTTGAATAAACATTTAGGAGTGCTGATATTTACTTGAACTGCCCCAAACCCGTGCTCTGCAGAGATGGATGGAGGAGCAACTGGGGTGGATACTGCATGAAAATAGCATTAAACGAGATGTTCTGGCTTCAGAAGAGAACAGAACGGCAGAGACAGAAAAAGCGTACAAAACAAATGCCGCTAGAAGATGGACGTTATATGTCATTCATTATGTGGCTAACATGGGTTTAATCTTTTTCAGCCCGTTGAAAAGAGTCTGCTAACATTTCTCAAAGTTAACTTTTCATTTTCTTTTGGAAAGATCAGTCTCGGTTCATTCAGCAGTTGAGCTGATCAATGTATGCAGGGTTTTCTTTTCCAAAGAGTGTATGGAGGGAGGATGTGGTGCTTGTTCTCTTTGTTTCTACCGGCTTTATAGAGTTAAAATTTGTGAGTCTATCGTTCAAACCTAGATGACCTGGGAGAGGAGAGGCGGCTTTGTCTCGCTGGCAAAACTCACTACCACTGCCCGTTTAAGCTGAGCTCAGGTTCAGCGCTGCCAGCTGGCTGTCTTGCTGAGAAAGAGCCCTCTTCTATGTACGCGGGGAGATCCCTGCCAGCCTATGCAGGGGTCTCAAAATCTCCACCTGAACACCCCCATCCCCTCCCCCGTATTGTTTGTGGGCTCAGCGCATGGAGCCATAGGAAAGGAGTTCTTGTGTTACCCAATATATCGAAGAAAGTGTTTTGCTGTGATCACCCAGTCTATAGGGTGCGTCTGCAGGGAGTAAGAGGAGCTTTAAGAATCGTTTGTCCTATAAAGCTTAGCTGGGTTTGTTGGTTTGGGGTTTTTTTTGTATGTACATACCCAGCAGGAGTTACCTGGAGTAAATACTCTGCTTTCTGATCTTTGATGGAAGGAGTGTGGCTTAACGATCATAGCTGGGAAAGGACTGGGAGGCAGAACTAACTGCTTTTAATTTGGAGCTTGCACAAGTTCCTCTGCATTCTTCTCTTCTGCTTTCCCTCTACGGGAGGGGTGACATTGAGGGACTTTCACTGTGTTAATATAAAGTTACGTTGGTGAATGCTTATAAATGTG
This sequence comes from Pandion haliaetus, assembly GCA_013401275.1. NCBI lineage: Eukaryota > Metazoa > Chordata > Aves > Accipitriformes > Pandionidae > Pandion > Pandion haliaetus. Next base: position 786,210 of record VYZV01025192.1, read on the forward strand.
TTTTGCAATACTCCGCTTTGGGGGATATGTAGATGTTCATCAAAGATTTACCTATGTTAACTGAGCGTTTAATCAGGTACATGCTTGTCCATGAGCCCAATTTGCAAGTGCGAATGCATGAATTGCACATTGAATCGTGATAATAGTGAGCTCACAGGCAGAAGCTGACATGCACATGCAAGAAAGATGCAAATGCTTAGAGACTGATAGTAACTATCTCAGTATTTCTGTTTTCATCCTTGTAAAATGAGGTTAATGTGTGCTTATTTCAAGTAAAGGTTGTGTAAATACAGTTTGATTTAATATTCAAACAGAGCTTTGAGACCTTCTAGAACAAAACTGTACCATTGTCATTTTTTTTTCCCTTCCTGTGTTTCCTGGTGAAGCTGTAAGTTTTCCTTCCTCTCTCTTGTAAGGCTGTAAGTTGTCCCAGGAATCAGGTGCTCAAGTTGAATTTATAAGCTGCAGTACAAAATGGTCCAAAGGAAATAAGCCACTTTAATAAATACACAGAAAATCTGCGTCATTTTCTGGTAACTTTGTAGCATGACTCTGTTGTTTTCCCATTTCACATGCTTTAATCAATATTTCAGTTCTTCCTTGGAAAGGGTGGTGACAGAAAGGCCCTTATGACTCCCTCCCAGACCATTCCTATCCAGACCCATAATTTTATCAGCAACCAGCTGCTTGGCACAAGCTTTGCCAACTCAGCAACTCTGTCTACTCTTCCCTTGAGGAAACCATTCACCTTATCACCAAAGAGAGACAGGGGAAAAAAATTCCATCTGTTACAGCTCAGAGCTAGGAGCTTCATAATTGCTTGGGTACAGAGGCTGCATATCAAATTTTTTTTGTTTTAGGAAGCACTTAGGGAGCATTCATTCTCTTTTTATTGTTGTTCTCTCCCTTGCAAGTGACTGTATTTCATCTCCTCTGGGATACAATGCAAGGATTTCTGAGCAAATTTGTGGCTTAACGATGCCAGGGAGGTGTTTAGAACCACAAATGCATCCTGGAAATTCTGTGTGCTATCCCGTTGTGTGAGCTGTGGCAGGCCAGCACAGCATACCACAAATGTCACTGCTTCCCTGGCTTGTCTGCCGAGTACGGCCTCGAGCAGCACAGCGTTTATCGGTGTCCCTCAAAATTAATTTCAGCGGGACAGCTGAGGGGGACAAAGTTATCCCAGAGCTTATGCGTTTTTCAGTCTAAGGCCCATTGAATAATGGATGTGAAAAGAAGTCATTTCTTGGATTTTTTTTTTATATTGACCAAGTTTGTTCTAAAAGCTTGCTTTACAGAAGGACCATAAAAGAGAATATTATCAAATAACTTATGTGGTAAGTCTCATTGCCTGTCTTGTGCTAGCAACACCTTTCTTGGTTTTTTTCTGGATTTGTAGTCTTTCTCAAATGATGGACTGGCCCCCCAGGAGCTCCCTTTGCTGCTGCCCCCGTCGGTGTCCCCTCTGCAGGCTGGATGCTGGCTCTGGCTCTGGGAAGGGCAGCGCGGCTGAGGGCACACTTGCCTGGGAGGGCAGAGCACTCCCCTCTGGGCAACTCTTTCATGAAGCCTTTTTTTGATGCTATCTAAATGCAGTTTTGAAAGCCCACGTGGGGATCGCGTAAGGGCTTAGTTTTGCGCAGTCTTTCTCGTGGTTTTGCGCCAGTTCAAAGAATAGATGCAATTGCTAAGGGTAACTGCTCGGGTTCAGTGTCATCTGTCTGGTTTCAAAACAAGATGCTTTCAGGTGATTAGGCCAAGACACTCATTAGTCTGAGCCACGGCATGATACAAATATATTCGTGAAGTGCCTTGAGGGTCTCCACCCTGTCTCTGGAACTTGGAGGATGACTCGTCCCCTGGGACGGGCGCTTGCTTTGTCAGAAGGTGCGAGGCATATTCCATGGTTTGAAAAACGTGCCTTGCGGTGACAGGCTTCTGGAGATCAATCTGATTAGCTTATCAAAGGGAAGATTAGAAAGCAACCTCATCGTGCTGTTTAAATATGTTCACAGGGAGAAAGTACTAGGTACAAAGTATTTTTTAATCTAGCCGAGAAAGGTGTGACAGGAGCAGATGTCTGGAAGATTTAAAAAAAATCACTCAAATGGTTAATCAAGAAAAAAATGCAGCAGCTTTGTGTGAATCTTGGGGCATCACAGGGAGAATAACTCCTCCTCAATACGGTTTACAAAGAGTAAATTTTGCTGGAGTCCTTGTGAAAAGGGTTTGGGCCAAATGCCTTTCACCCTCTGCTACTGGCTTTCAGTTGTTCTGTTATATTCAGACCTCAAGTTGAATAGCAAGTGGTTCTGCATTATTTGTTTTTATTGCTGCCAAAAGGGAAAAAAAGTCATAGAATAAACAGTGGGATGTTTGCAACCTTCTTGCATTAGGCAGATTGAATAAACTGGCTCACAGTAGATTGTTTTTCTTCAGATCAGTCAGTGCCATTGCATTTTTATTTATTTGATTTTATGTATGTAGTTCTGGGGCTTTTGTTTTGTCTGGGATTTTTTGCAATCATGACTTCTGGTGAGGGAGATAGGATTGCAAACAGCTCTACCTTTCCTAAACATCACCGCAGAGTTTACAGAATACTGATTCTTGGGATAACAAAAACAACAGGATGAATAAGCATTATTACCCAAGGAATGCAAAGTCATTCGTTATAAATAACACTGAGCCTAACTCTCCCGTCTCCTAATGCCAAGTTAAATCACTGCATCAAAAGCAGGACAGGCCGTGGAGCTGATGTCCGGGTGTGGATGCCGAGAGCGGCGGCAGGACTGGGCACTGTGGCAGCTCAGCCCGTACCGGGGAGCTGGGCACCTCCTCAGCCCTGCCCGGAGGGACGGGCTGCTCGGGACCGCAGCGGGGGATTGCAATAAGGATTTGAGGATTTGCGCAGTAACCGTCTCTGTACACTTCAGTACTTTCTAAGACTCCATCTTGTGCCCGCTGATGGCAAAAGCAAGTTTTCTGTTAACTTCAGCACTGCAGTATCCCCAGTTCCCCATCCATGGATCCAGACTCGGATGTTTTTTTCCTCTGTCAGGCCTTGAATTTGCTAAACAATGCAAAAAGAGCAAAACAAAATGCCTGCAGCTTGCAGTCAGCCTGCCTCTCTGAATAAGTGTGGTACAGCCATGGTGTCGCTCGGAGTTACGTTTGTTTTTTTTTTTCCTCCTTTCAATGTTATTAGCTTTCAGAGTACATGAGAGAGAAAATAGGGCAGGCAGCGCACACACCATTATTCTGGAATATCGATGATTAGTCTGGCACCATCTCGGTGAGTTGTGTTTCCAAAGAACACAGTTTCCTCCCCAGTATTCTTAGAAGACAAAATATGTTGGAGTCGTGTGGCATAGCTGATCAGGAGGAGGAGTAAAAAAAAAAAAAGTTTTTTTTTTTTTTGTCATGCTTCACAAATGCAAACAGGTTGTGGTCATTTCCTTTATGCAAGGGCATACTAATTGCAAGAACACTCATTAATTATGTATTATGTGCACAGTTCGGTTGCCAAAAAAAAATATTTTTGGATATTGTTAACCAGATTATTACTTTAACTTACTGCCACCGTTATTTTGCACATTGTGGTGTTTTAATGAACATATGGCACTACAGCAGCTAATGCAAACCCGTATTTTCTTAAACTAGATAAGTTGTTTTTCTACTAGCTACAGTAGACATTATTTGCATTGCATACCACACTGCTCAATATTTAAATATATGGAAGTGAACGGTGGAGCCTGTTCCTCTTTTGCATTCTTATGCAAGTGAGTTATGTCTAGCTATGAATATAAAATGCTGCCACAGACCTGGCTGAAGGGGTCACCATTGCTGAACCTGCTGCCAGAGTCCAGCCTTAAATTCAATCAGTCTGAAACTTGTAATGTGTACTTAGCTAATTTCCAACTCTTGGCAAGTAGAGAATCTGTTGATCTACAAAATGTCTTTAGACATCACACTTCAATACAAGCATCTTCAAAGGATTTGACTTTTTTCCATGCCATAACACATTGTTTTAAAGCTGATCTCATAATTGTATTGATTTTTTAATATTTTTTTTTTTTTTGGTTCTCTGCGTCAAAGCACTTCTTTAATCAAAAGTAAATTATGTAAAGGCCATTAGGGTCAGCCCAGCAAGCAAAATGAAAACTGCAATACATCATTTATTTGTAAATGTCAGTGAAATCTGCAGATCAATATCCTTCCCAATGTGGATGATATTTATTATTTTACATAAATCCTGTGGCAGCCACCGGGTCGGGGTGGCCCAGCAGAGCAGCGTGGGCCACGGCCAGCTCTCAGGTCAGGCTGGGGGATGCATCTTGGCCCCCATCTCTGCTCCCTGGACCAGCCACATTTGCTGTGTCGGTGAAAAACTGTTCTCCCGAGCACTGCGGCAGCGGGCAGTCAGTGTCTGCAGGGTGGTTGTGTCCCTTTCTGCCCTGGAGCCAAACGCCACGTCTGGCTCTTGGAGAAAGGCAGAGATGGGGCTGAGAACTCAGCTCTGTGTTGCACTTTATTTTGTTGTTTTTCTTGTATGTGCAAGTAGATGCCTAACCTTGAGTTTCAGATTGCTGCCACTCTTCCCCACCACGTCCCACAATCCAGACCATGAACACCAACGGCTCGTGCTGTGTGTCCTGAAACCTGGGGAGGTGCAGGCACTGGCTGGGAAAGGGCAAGTCATCTTTAGGCTTTTTAAACTCCATCTAGTGGCAAAAAATTTGTCGTTTTATGATGGTAGGAAACCTGGTGGGTCTGGATCAGAGCTGATCTCCCCCAGAGACAGGGTAGGCTGCTCTGATGTCAACTCTAAACTTGACCTGAATTGCTCCTGAGTGCATCCAGAGAGCAAGCCAGAAAAGTCATCCTCAGAAGGGTTAAACCCGATGTGCTGCTGTTCTGCCAGATAACAAAGGCGGTGGTGTAATAAAGCAATCGTGCTTTAGCTGCCTTTGGGGGAATACTTGCTAGATGGTAAAGCAGAGGCTTTCTGTTGGTGTCAGAAGTATCTGTCCATCTTTTTATAGACTTATATTGGCCTGTGTGGGTCACTGCGTTATCTGAATGCTGTAAAAGGAAATGAAGGAGGATATAACACCAGATAGGATCTGAGCACTGGTTTTGCTCTTAAATATTCAAAAGAAATTTTATGAGGGATGGGATTAAAATTGAGAGATTTTGCTGATGCTCAGTAGAAACGACGTTTATAAAAAGTAACAAGCCGCTGTTCTCCCCTGCTTACGTGGTTGTCAGAGAGGCGGCTTCACAGTGCGGCCACAGAGGATCGCACAGTCCTGCTCGGGCGTTTGCGGTCTGCACCCCGCGAGCTCCCTGGCACTCCTGCCATTTACACTGAGTTGCTGCGGCCAGGAGGCAGGAAAATGGGCTGGGTGGAAAACTGCGGGGTTCCTTTCAAACAAGATCTCATGAGTGTTTTCTTTTGGCTGGCTCTGTAGTGGGGGCAGAGAGCTTACACCAGCCTGCGCTGAGCTCCATCTCTTCAGATGGGCAGTGTGGCAAAGGGACCAGTGTTTTGTTTGGTTTCTGCTTTGCACTGGACTGGGGCAGATTACCTTCCCCGGATCCCGACTGAGGACTTTGCATGTGTTGGGCTGAGCCTCATTGTTAACACGGGATAAATTTAGATGCTACCGCAAGCGCTCGTTTCTTTCCCCATGCACGGACAAAGGTTTTTGTACAGCCTGGACAGAAGCAACGGTTTCAAATGTCCCTGGCTGTCTCCTCGCAGTGTGCCAGGGAAGGATGGTACCGAGGGGGGGTGTTACGTCCTTTAAAAACTTGACCTCAGAGCACGAAGTGTTTGCAAAAAGAGGCAGGCAGGGAAGTTACTGTGCTAAGACCACAAGTTAATTCTGCCTGCTTCAGTAATTCAGCCAGAGCTGCTGGTTATCCCGGTGTGTGACACGAGAAGAAAGGACGAATGGTCTCTGGGGGGTGAAAAATAACAAGAGGTGGTGGCATGGTTTGGCAGCCGGGGAGGACCACCTGCGTGACCAAAGGAACGGGCAGTTGTGCAGCCGGAGGTGTGAATGTATCTGCGTAGGAGAGGATCCGTCATGAATGTTTAAACAAGGAGCACAAAGGGGGGACCGAGCATGGCAGTCAGGTCTTGGCAGGGGGGTAGGGACGGGGGATGTGCTAGTTCGACATCCACACATTCAGTAATTGTGGGTGTTGGTTAATGAAGGCAGACGCAGAACGGCTGGTCTAATTAAAATATGAAAATGGTGTGAAGCAGGAGGAGAGCTTTGCCTGGAGCTGGGGGGAGGATGCTGGTGCGGTGTGGGTCTGGCTCCTTCCTTCAGGGATAATGCTGATGAGTGGATGGCAGGGAAAGGGAAATACTGGGGTGAAGTACTGATTTCAGTGCCTGGGCTCTAATTTTTGTAAGGACCCTTTCCTGGGCGTGGGTCCAGAGGTGGCCTAGCCTCACGCAAGGTTTTCGGCATGGAACAGTGCAGACCATGGTGGGGTGGCACTGGCCAAAGAGCAAGGGAGGTCAGTTGGGAAACCAGCTTCCCACTCCAGCTCCGGGACCTTCCCTTCCAAGCAAGAAATACTTCCATGAAGCAACTCTTGGGGGTAGGGAGCGCTGCCTCAAATTCTTCACCCTCACATGCTTCCAGAAGTCTAGGAACTCAAGCCATGGTGGGCTCTCAAGTATTGACAAAATTACCTATCAGAATGGATGGAAAATCATGTGTGGATATTTTGAGGGGGGGAGAGCAACTTTACATTTAGGAAATTATGGTGTGTTTTTCTTTTAATCATCTTTGCAATCAACAGATTTAAATTGGTGTGACAGCCATGAACCGCAGCTGTAAATCTTGCAGTTCTGGTGTAAGAAAGTCTTGTGGGTTCATAAAAAATTTCTATGAGGCTATTGCCTATCTTTCTGAAATAAAAAAAGGGAAGAGGGTTAAAAGCCTAAAACTGTGATTCCACTCAGGATAAAGCATCAAGAGCTTCTATGAAGTTATCATTAAAAAAAAAAATAAAGATTTGAGAACAGCTTGGCCTGGAACAATATTTCAGGCATGGCTAGCTGTTAAAAATAAGCTAATTCAGAAGAGGCACATTTAAATAAATATAATGCAAAGACATAATGGCACAGATAATAGTTTTGAATGGGGAATTCTAATGACTTTGAGGGCATTTTACAGGGCAATTAATACACATGAAAATGCTGCTCTATTCAACTGATGGAAAGAAAGGAAAATAAAATAAAATAAAGCAGGCAGAAAGAAAAAGGGAGATGGTTGTGACTGGTAAAAATAGGGTTTGATTTTCTTTTCAATAGGATCACTGCTTACAAACATAATAAAAGGAAAAATAAGCATGTCAGGTTCTATAATGTGGCTTGTGAAATCCCGAATGATTAGTTTCTAAAGAGGGGCAATTAGGCTCCTTTTGCATATGCATGTGACTTCTGTGGAACAGGGCTTTCTCTGCTCCCTTCTTCTCTCCCTCTTTATCAGCAGTCTAAAAATACATCTCCCCCCATTAAACCTCCAGCATCATCCTGCTGAATTCATGAAGGGGGATTGTGGGCCTGGGCTCCCTTAACAAATTATTAGGGTTAGTTGCCTCCAACAGCCATTACCGTTCGAGGGGAGCACAGGCTGCCTTAGGTTGGGTCAGGATCAGACCCCAGGATGTGAAGCAAGAGTGTTTCACACGGGCTGGGCGTTTGCTGGCAGATGGGAGCTGAGAGCTGCCAGGGAGAGGCTTTTTCTAAAAATGCAAACTCCTCATAAGGAAACTGGCTTGGTGGAAAGCTGTAGGGGAACTCCCATCTATTTGTCATCTGTAATGTGAACTTCCATGTCACCATTGAGCGCTTGGGCTTGGGTCTCCCTGCCCCGAGAGACGGGTAGAAGGAGGATGGCAATACGTGCTGCTCCCAAAGAGACTGGTCCTGAATTTGCCTTTTCCCTGGTTTGTCCGATGCTGCTCTACGTATTGGAGGAGGGAGGGGTGTCCTGGAACAAGGCAGCCCCGTGCTGCTGAGCAGGCTCTTCCCCTCCTGGCTGCCTGTCACGAGCTGCTAAACTTGCAGCAGGGATGGCTGGGGGACAAGTTCACAGCTCGCTGATGTCTGTACAAGGGGTGGACCAGAGGCTCGCGGTGGTCCCTGCGGGCCTTGCAGTCCATAAAACTCACCCCCATGCTTCCCTGCCCGTCTGCACGGGGAGTAAGCTGCCCCTGTCCTTGAAGAAGAGCCTGTCCTGATCTTTAGCTGTGTTTTTTAAATGTATAAATAAATATTACATATGCTAACAGATGGTTCATTAGCCAGTTGTTATGGCAATCAGCATTTCAGCCAATTAAAATCCTTTGTCATAGCTTTAAAAATGTCAATGACAGGAACATTTAAATGCCCAAAGAACAAACAGATTCACTGTAGCATGGCACTACAACAAAAGGCATTTTCTGCAAGTTTATAGAGAAATAATGAGAAGATATAGAGTAAGACTTTTAAATCCTTTGTGCTGAAGAAGTGAAAAGGTGCTGACCACTGTATATTAATTAACAGGAGAGGTTGTTGGGAATCTTGCATCTTGTCACTCAAATTGCCCAGAGTTTTGGGTGATCCCTTGGGAACCTAGGAGATACAGCGGATGGGTCTGAATCTCCCATGGGGTGTGCTGGTAGGAGCGAAATGACAGGAATTGTGTTGGGAGGGCTCCAAGTTCAGCACCCACAGGCAGGGTCAGACTTTACCCCATGTGCACTGGAATTCCTGAGCTCATTTTCAAGCCTGCCTGGGGTGACAGATTCTGGCATCCCTTGAAAATGCTGCCTTCTTCCATGGCCTACCTGCACCTGGAGGGATGCTCAACTGGCTGCAAAAAGGTTGAGCGCCGAGTGCAGGTTCAGGCCTCACAGACTGGTCTTTTAATTAGTAGCTCAGAGTGTCTAGGCCACAGGTGATGATAAAGGAATTTAAACTGGTCTTGCAGGCACACCATGATACCTAATGATAGTGGAGTATGGGGCAGTCACAGAGGGAGGAGTGGAAGAAGTATGTTACACTTTGTGTTCTAACTCCTGGCACTTTTCTGGGTTACTTATGGTTTGAATAGCAAATAACACTGTTTAAGTCTTAAGAAATTCCTGCAGACCACCTTTTCTCTGGGTTGGTTACATATCTGTATGCTGCCAGTGCTCAGCCTCTCCAGCTTGGCACTCTGTATGCAAGGATAAAATAATTGCCTGGGAAGGCAAGACCTTTTCATCCAGAGTTAGTGTTTGTAGCAGGACACTCCCTGGACTGGGGAGAAAGCCTGGTCTTCCAGAAAGCATCCTTTGCCTGTAGCTTGCAAGCAGGTATTACGGAGTTGCCCATATCCCCGATGTGCGGATCAGTGAAGGTAAGACAGGGCTTTTGCCCCTCTCTGCCACATTACAGGGGCTTCTGCCTGCTTTGGAAGCCAGCACAGAATAGGAGCCTGGTTTTGATGAGTCACAGGCTTAACAGAGTTGATTCTCCTTTTCTAATCTGTACTGTCTTTTGCAACTGTTTAGAGGAGCAAAAAATAGCTCCCACAGACAATCAGAACAGATTATTTTAATGAGCTCAAAAATGATGATAAACAAATGGCTCAAATTGAGCCTTTAAGCATTTCTACATACGTCTGCAAGGAACTGTGTGATGCTTGAATCAGCAGGTCTGCAGTAAGAGACGGCTGCTGTCAGGAGTTTTAGTTTTCAACCCTCTTCCCACCCCCCCACCNAACCGAACATCCCAAGTGAAAGCTGCATGCTATCAGCAGCTCCATTTATTTGCTTGTAATTGTCTTTTATCTGCTGGAGTCGGCAGTGCCCAGCCTACATCTGTTCCTGATTCACTCAGTGTAAACGTCAGAGAGGGAAACAATCATTTTTCCCATATGTGCTTGAACAGGCAATAGGCAGAATGAAGCTAATAACCTTTCAAAGCTCTTTCCTTTCTCTCTAGATTGTGTCCACCTTTTTGATGGCCACTCTTTGCTTATTAATTCATTCTGCTATTTTTTTCCCCATGCTGTAAATACAAAGTTTGCTTTCAGTTGCTCTAATCTAGGTGAAGATTAGGTCAGAAGTGCAACAGACTGTTGCGCTTGCAGAAAGAGATTGTTTATTTGCTTCAGTAGGGAAAAGAAGAGAACCCCAACAGATCCAGTACCCTCTGATCCTGTTCTGCCCATATGTGTCCCAAAAGTGAATTCTGCAGCTGAGTTAGAAGCTTTAAGAATCTTTCTGGTGTAACATTGTGTCTTTGTGTTATCCAGAGAACCACCTATGACCAATAAATACATTTTCCTTTCCTTTTATTTCATACATCACTTTCAGTTTGTGACGGCAGTTCCAAAAGCTTTAGAGCTTCTAGATCGACATAAAAATATCACGAGTACTTGTTTAAACATCAGAAAGGTATTAGCTCAATTTTGCACTTCAGTGCTACCAAGAAGTGTTTAGGCCCAGTGGGCATGAATTTAATTTTCTTACAGGCTGCAGAGAGAAGAAAAATCGGGCTCCCTGTCTTAGCATTAGCTGCTTCTCCCTGTGACAACTCAAAGCATCACCTTTCTGGGGCTCCAGGCTCCAAATGGCACTGAGATTTGGAGTTGAAGTCCTGAGCACACAGATGCCCTGAAGTCTCTGCCCTCGGCTGTCTTGCACCCTTGCTCACTATGCTGCGCATCAGCCCTGCGGTCCTCCCCCAGGAGGAGCCCCCAGGAAAAGCTTCAGCAGGGGAAACATGCACATGCACGCACACAGCAGGTCAGGGTGAATGCTGGCAGCAGTATTTCAGTGGGGGTTACAATAGCAAAGTAATTTAGCTCATGCTAAACAACCCCATGCTGCCTGTGGCAGACAGAAAATCCTGCCTTACTTCTTCAGTAATAAAGCATTAGGTCTAAAAGCATAAAATCAGATTGTCAATTTTTAATAGTGCATTAATGACACATTTTGTCGATAGTTATGAAATTAGACAGATTTTTTTTTTTAATGCAGCTTGCTTTTTAACTTGTTGCCGGCTCAGAGACGCGGATACCTCAACGCTTGTGTGCACAAGTGACGTGAGTCTCTGAAAGTGTCAGGACATCAGCCACCTTTCTTTTGAGGATATGAGAATGTCAATAGTCCTTGTCACACGTGGGGCAAAAACTGCCTTTTAACGGTCAATAGTAATAACCAGTCTGTTTAAACTTTCATGAATAAGATATATACAATCTATGGCCTATGAATTATGCACGTCCCTCTAATGGCTGGGAGGTAGAAGATAGTCCCAGTCCTGCTGTCCCATTCACCTTTGCTCGCAGTCCCTGCTTCTCTCTGATGCTTGTTCCAGCTCCTGCTGGTGATGGCTGTGGTGCATCTGCCTGTCACCTTCCCGGGCAGGGGATGCTGCCATCACAGCCGGCTAGGCTGTTTGCAGGGAATCGTACTTGTCTCGGCTTCAGTTCAGGGCAGCTCTGCGGCTGGAGAGGGTCACGTCAGTGCTGGAGGCTTCCCAGCCACCCCTGCATGCTCTATTTGTGTTCATGAAGATGCGTTTGATATGTACCAACAGGAGCCTGTTGAAAACATGAGCCCTTCAGGCCGGTGGTGACTGTGGTAACAGCAATATTTCTGCTGGTAAAGCCTGATGCAGGCGGTAATTGTAGTAAATATATGCAACATTTTGCTCTTTTTCTATGTTTTATGTGCTCTAAAAAACCATCCTTCTCTTCCTTTCCGCTTGCTTGTAGCCCACAAACCAAGGTGCAAGGCCACAAAAGGACTTACATTTTTAAAGGAATTTCCAGCTCTGACTGTGGACATCCAACCATCTCTAATGAAAATGTGTTCGTAGGGGACTTGGAGCCCAGATTTAGAGACTGTACTGAGGTTCAGATAAGCCTTAGCAGAGCATCCAAAAATTACAGATTCCTTTCTGTACCCTGCCCAAACCTCAGATCCTTTGAAGCTTGCCCAGGGCTGCTGGGCAGGAGATCAGCTGGCCTGAGATCAGAGCCACAGGGAGAAAGTTTTGAATCATGAACCAGAGCAGTGTGTGTTAACAAAAACAAACAGGAAAAAAGGCACACTCCAGTGCTACCAGTGCCTTCCACCATCTGCACCCTTGCTGTGATAAAGCCCATGCAGATTTTCACAGGGAACGAGATGCAGCTTGCAAGCGCCTTTTGGTGCAGAAGGATCTTTTGGACACTGATCAAGATACAGGTGGAAAAGGATCCCACGGGCAGTGAATAAGTAAGTTTTTTTTAAAAAGCTGGAATGAAGATGTAGAGAGGAGATCAGAGAAAGCAAAAGGAGTAAACTCTGTAGAAAAGTAACAAATAACCCTGAGGCTTTGGGGAGATTGGTAAATGGTCAGATGGGAGAGAGACTGGGGAGATGATGTACTAGTCAAGGGAGAATGAAGTACATGATACAGTTGGAAAAGTCCCTGGAGGGCGAGAGCTGTGCTGCGCAGGGATGTCTGGAGGCAGGACCCCAATTCACAGGGTGAAACCAGCAGGTGATGCTCCGAGGTGCGTCGGGTTGGGTGCAATGGGAAACGCCATCTCTGCCTCCCTGGCTGGGTGCATGTCCCCATGACAGGTTTACGTACCTGCTCCTCCTCGGCTGCACGAGGTGTAAGCCTTTGCCTTTGCTGCCTGTCTTGCTTGCCTCTATGGAAGGGAGCCTGCAAGAAGCCGTGAAGGTAGAAAGGCCCATAACTTTTGTCTTTTAAAAGTAGGACACTTTCAACACAGGTACATGTTACTCATAAAGCAAGCCCCCAAACTATCATTTTATCTCTATGCCAAATCATAATCCTCTTCCCAGCTCCCTGGGGTTCTGCTGAAGGTATTTGATTTTTTTCTCTGCCCCTTTCTTTTAAAACCCATTTCATTATCAAATGGCGTTAGGGGAACTGATCTGTAATGAGGAAGCTGGCAGAAGTCCCAGAGTGATCAGAGGGGCTGAGATTCAGCGAGGTTAAGCTACTGCTCAAAAAAATTGTAAGTAATTAAAATTAATTAAAAATCATTAAACAAACCTTCATGCTTGCCGTTTCACGTGCTGCTGACTTGACTGCAGACTGTGCCACCATTCCATGAAACGGTGGTTTCATACGGTGCAATGGGATGAGCAGATCGTGTCCCTGCTGGATGCAGGTGGTTTATCAGGGGCTGTTACACCACTGTGCAGAGATGGTTTGGCCAAAGAGTAGATTTACTTGGCGGTGGGGTTGGTTGTGGTCGTGTGGTCCTGTTATGTGGGACGAAGCTTTTACGCCTGTTGCTGGCACGGTTTCCTCATCTGACCATGAGGCAGTGATTTAGTCTTTGTGAACTTGAATTTGTAGCTGCAAAAAGGCAATTTGTCTTTTTCTCTCAACGTGATGTGCACGTACGATCCCTAACATGTAGAAGCCTTGCTCTCACCAGGGATCTCCAGGCACTCCAGTGTTACTAGTGCTAATACTTACATTACTAAAGTTAATGCTAACCTTTAGGGTTGTTCGTTTAGAGGTGGGATTTTGTAATTGCCTGAAGAATTCTGTCTCATTCCATTTTACAAGGAGGACCAGTACATCCCAGACCTTCAAAGTGATCCACTGTGAACAGGGCTGGCTAAAACCTTCACAGCAACATTGTGAACAGCCAGGGTTTGTTTCCTGCAAGAGCCTCCAGCAAATTACCTACCCTGCAGCCCCACAGAAGCTGCAAAAAACATTTGCATTTCTGAGGTCCTTGCTGAGAAGAAATAATAAAAATCCACAGAAATGTTGTCACTTCTCTGCTGGCGCGTGGGGGTGCAGAGAGCTGCTTCTGCTGTCACAATATTTGACAATTCGTGCACCAGGAGTGACCCAAAGTTTAAGCTGTCATGCGTCATTATCATGCTAAGGATAGCTTGTTCCTCCACAGGCTGCGTTATCCCTGTCCTGTCCGTCTCACAGAGCTGAGGCAGATGATTCAATTTAACGGGAGTGACAGTTTTGGCTGGGGAGAGGCCTTTACCCGGTTTCCATGGTGATCAAATTACCTCTTTCATTCCAGGTCAGGAGGTTAAAATCATTGATGAGGACTCTCCAATGGGTGGGTTTGCATTTCATCTTGCTGCATTGTCTGCTCTGAGGAGGACAACATATTTGCACACTGGCATTAAGGTACCTTTCATTACAAAGCTAGCTGGTTGCAAATGCACAGGGCATCATCACCTTCCCAGAGTTATTTGCAATAAATGCTCAGACCCCGCAGTGAGGGGCATAGCACATACCTTGCAAAGATATGCGCCTTCCCCCACCAGTTGTCCATGTGAACAAAAGATGAGGTGCACGAGGAGAGCAGGAAATCCACACCTTGGATTTTGTTCAGAGGAGATGCTCCAGAGGAGTGTGTGAGATAGGCGATAGACTTCCACCAGCTGGTAGCTCAGCCTGCTATCTAAAGGATAGAAATTCCCTATCCCCTCAAAATATTTTTCTAGTTTTAATAATGTTTGTTCCCTATGGAAAAGCCCAGCTCTTCCACGGGCTGCTGGTGGTGGTGGTCCGTGGCGGTGGCTCCCGCAGTGCCGTGGTGTCCATTCCCTCCCACCGGTTCTGAATTTTCCAGTTGCTTTACACTGGTGCTTGGAGATCACAGTGCAATGCAACATGCTCCCTTTCTACTGCTCATTTATTTGTTGGGGTGTGTGTGGGGGGAGAAAGCCTTTGCTATTTCTGGCCACAGGCAGGAGTTACCCAGAGAAGTGCTGGCCAGGATAGCCCAGCTGGGGGCAAAGTGTGTGGGTCCCGGCAGTGCTGCCCAGCAAGCAGGAAGGTGCGCTTTGTGGTTTGCCCACTAACTAATTTCCACAGGGCTGTTTTACAGGAGCAGTTCAGTATTACATCAAGTCCATTTGTTATATTTGCCAGGTCTCTCTCCTTCCCCTTTGAGCCTTAGGAACATCGATAAACACTGTGCAAAACTCTGTTGTAAATAACCGGAGTTTCTGCCTATTCTAATCAATAAAATATTGTTTATAGAAGCACTCGTGGCTCACACGGCTCCAGTTAAAGGTCTGTTGGTGTTTTTATAAACCCTGCTTTTCAGGTGGCTGTAACTTGGCTGCTCGGAGTACCCATCTGCTGTAGCGTGGTTTACAGACTGTCGGTCGGGATGTAAATCAGATTGGCGTGTTTAAGTTTTGTAGCTTCTGGTTTTGCCGCATCTTTAAAGCACAAGTAGCTGTATATGGCTTTTTTTTTTTTTTCTCTGCTAGACTGTTGCTTAATAAAGGAGGTGCAGAAGGGTGGCTGGATGTATTTTTGCGGTTAAACTATATCGATGTCTTCTCATACATAAGGAAAATGAAACAAGCAAACAAATAATGTTTTGATAGATTCCCACTATCTGCATTTAAAAGTAAAGTACCATACAGAAAGCAGGATAACTACATTTCCTAACTCTTTCACTATACAAAGCCAAACTGGGCAATGCTACAGTAAATTTATTTCTTCCTGCTGCCTACAGTTCGGACTCCTTATTTTTCTGGTTTTGTATCTCTTGTCCTTTTCATATCACAGCAGTCTAAGATTCAGTGCATGTAGCAAGCCAGACCAAATCCCGTATTCAATTCTCAAAATATTAGTTCAGTCCTTACAGCAATATTTGATTTATGGAACACTAAAAGAATATAAATAATTTGTTCTTGTTTTCACAGGATTAGTTGCCAGATGCAAAGCTAGAAATAAGGGATAAAAGGTCTGTGCTTGCTGTTGGGCATAAAAATCCTGTAATGATTTATTAATGTCAACTTTTTTATTTTTCATATAGGCTGTTGTTATATATGTGTCTATTTATTTCCTTACACAGTCAAAGGTCAGCATTTGAAAAACAGTCGGAAGGATGTTTAAAAGTGCCCAAGAAACTGTCAGTGAGCTTTGGCCTTTTAAGTTGTTTGAAGTGCTTTTGAGCTCTCCAGCCTATAAATATGCTCTTCTCCTGCTTGCAGACCTGAGGATAGAAGTTAGGAGTTGATGTAAGAAGTGCCAAGTACCTGCAGTCTTTGCTGGCTTCGCAGGACAATGAACCCTCAGTGTCTGTGCAAAAAGGACTGGTTTTCAAGGCACCACTAGTGGACCTGAGTCTGGCAGCTTTATCTTCTCTAGTAGTTATTTCCTTTGAACTCGGACAAGAGCTCTATACCCCGCCTGGAGCTCATTAGAAGTCATTTACTGATTCTGCCTATACAACTGCCTTTCTGTCCCTCCTTGTCAGGGTTGCCATTGTAGTTCTGAGTGAAGGACACAACTTCTCTCCATCCATTCGTGCTAGATGGTGCACCAGGCATTTCTCCCAGTATCACCAGGCTGCAGTGTGAGCAGCTTTTCCTTCTAACTCACTCATCTTCAGCAGTCGATCCGATAAAGTGTTGATGCCCAGCATTACTCTTTTGCCAGCAGTTTTTCTTAGATGCTTGCTCTCCACTGCTTGAATTGTCTCTTTCTCCTGGGATGTATTGCGTTGGGTTTCTGTTTGCATAGCTGGGCTCTTTCTCTGTCACCTCTGTAATGGCAAGTGCTCCCTATCAGTTGACACTGCAGGGATGAGGCTGTGCCACGGGTTGGTGTGCTTGGGGTGCAGCAGGTAAATGCCAGGGGTTGCCCAGCCTGTGATACGCTTGAGCAAGAAGGGAGAGTAGCTTTAAACAAGCAGATTTCAGAGCTGTTCTTGATTAGGCTGTGTTTGCAGAGTCCTTGGGTTTAGCACCAGCAAAACCACTTCAGTGTTTTCATGGTTATTTATTATTACAGCTTTAGAGTGAGTAAGTAATGAATCGGGTCTCAGATTGTTATCCTCGGCTTGGCTCAAGTTTGATAAGGTGCTTAGGACAGTTACATGAGAAGAGGCTCCCCCTTGTTGGTATGGGCTAATAAGTCTATCAGCAGGGGACGGAGTGGCCAATAAAGCCATTCCGGAGAGGTTATCAGGGCAGCACACATTTTCATCTTAACTAGACAGAGTGCATATAGCAGGTCTGTAACCTTTAAATATGCAAGTGCTTTGAGGGCTGAGGGGGGAGGCAGAAAAGGAAGCTGCCCTGCAGCAGGTGCTCTGCACAGGATGGCAGAGCTGCCTCCTCGGCCACTCGGCAGCAGCAGTCCCATTGCCGTGAGCCTGTGGCTGGGAGGCAGCAAGAACTGCGTGGCTTGGATGTGCAGGGAAGGAGCACTTTCAGACCTGAACTTAATTTTATATGTGACCTCTGTGGAATGAAAGCTTCGGTCAAAAGGGAAACAAGATCATAACCCAATCTCCCTGGTTCTGTTCTACTGTCTAAACCATAGAAGCCGTATTAACCCACAGCTAAGACATAGCCAGGGTCTTAGTTCAGCTAGGAAATGCTTCTTTGCTCATACTCAGGGATTTATATCACTTGGTTCTGGGGAGCGGTGAAACACTCGTATTTCTCGGGCAGATGGCCTCTTCTACCTGCAGCTACCAAGCCCCTGTGGCAGTCTCGGTGATGGATTATCAGCGTTTCCCCT
Organism: Pandion haliaetus; assembly: GCA_013401275.1. Classification (NCBI taxonomy): domain Eukaryota; kingdom Metazoa; phylum Chordata; class Aves; order Accipitriformes; family Pandionidae; genus Pandion; species Pandion haliaetus. The sequence continues at coordinate 803,767 of VYZV01025192.1, forward strand.
CTGTACTGTGTTAGCTGCCCCATCTCATTCTGAGCAAGGATGTACATTGCTGTGGAGAGGGTTGGGGTCCAGCATCATTACTTCATTCAGATGTAATTCACTAGAGGTACCCTTTGTCAGGAGATCAGCTGAAAATACAATTAATTTATGGTGAGCTTAGCGTATAAGCACATGTAAAATTTCAGCTTTTGGCTAACTGGTTGCCTGGGTTGGGACTTAACCTTTAGACTTGTTGCTGAAATTGGTAATGAGGGTCCACTAAAAGGCAATTGCAGGCGTATTCTCCCGGACCTGAAATCAGAAATGCCAAATGATTTCCTGCAAGGCACTGAGCAGTCACCACCTGTAAAAACTGTCCTCTGCACTGCAGAGATGCAAGGCTGTGAGCTGGTGACCTCCAGGGCCAGGCTCTGTCTCTGCTTTACCAATGTCTCTGAACCATGCGGTGTCTCAAACAAAACTTCCCCCAAAATGAACAAGTGGAATACAGGTGACCATCTTAGCTATGTTTGTGGAGCAGAAACAGCAGATAGGAAAATAAATGAATTTGTTGGCTGAAATTGTGAGAATACTGCAGGTTATCCATGTCCTTAGCTGCATTTCTTTTCTGGATTAACGGTGAAATTTCTCGTAACAAATTTCCCAAAGCATTATATTGAGTCAGCAATGCTGACTCCAGCATTACATGGTTTTTTTTGAAGGACACGTGCATATGTTAACTCTCTCGCACAAATACACACAAAAACTCTTGCATTACTGAGTGCTACAGATGGAACTGAGGAACAAGAGCTCTAGAAGCAAGCGTGTTGTCTTTCTGTCCATAGCCAAGCTTAAACAGCAGTAAATGTACATACAACAGGGACAGAAAGAAACATTTTAAAAATAATTTGTATTTGCAAAACATTCAGTATCTGTGAAAAGCATGTGAAAATTATAATACAGAGCAGCTTCGTCTGACAACATAGCTAAAACCCTACTGACGTGGAAATGCCTGTTTAAGCTATTAAAAAGGGCAATATTCAAATGAAAAAGTCTTCCTTTTTAATCATGGCAAAACTCTGTCCCTTGAAGTCAGTAGATTTAGAACAATTTTATAGCAGTGTTGTCTGGGAAAAAATGTCTTTGCCTATAAGAGCACAGGTTCTTTTAATGTGAGTTGTCATCTAAATAATTCCATATCATCAAGCAGAAAAGATAATTTCTAAGGGAAGAAAAATATAGCAGCTTAAAGTCTGAGATACAGTCACCCACAAAATTGCTTATGAATGTGCTATTAGTTTGAGCTAAAAGTTAATGGAGAAGCTGGCTGGCCTCAGGGGACTAATAAATAGGATACTAAGTCTTTCTGCTTTAGGGCAGTGTTTCAAAATTGGTCCAAGTCCACAGTGATTTGAAAGAAGTTCCCATTTGATGCTTATTTGTTGGTCTAAGTGAGATAATGGATTGATGAATTTCAGCCTGATTCTGAGTGAAAACCAGTTCCAGAATTGTAATTTTTATTATAGAAATGCTCAGAGGCCACAAACTGCGTCCGGATTTATAACTCCTGTACATGGTACAAATTTTTACCCCAGAGCGCGTGGAAACTAAAAGTCCATAAATAAATGCGGTGTTGCACATACAGTAGCAGAGAGGCTGCAGCATAAATAAGCCGGGGCACGGGAGCTGCGCTTTTACTGCTTACCAGATGATCTGGTCCATCGTCCTGCCATCTTCATCCCTTTTGGCTGAAACTTCGCAATGTCGAACGGGCTCATTTCCAAACCCTGTCTGCCAAGTCCAGCCAAAGGTGCAGTCCGCATGTACGCACGGGTTCCTGCGTGAATACATCTGTGAGAATTTTTCACGTGCTCCATCTCCAAAAGGCAGACTGTGCTGTGCAAAGGAGAGTTGCCAGGCAGTGTAAGTACATTAGTTTTAGATTGTCATGGATATAGTGGAAACAATAGCAATGAAGCAGGCAGTTGTCATCCCAGTAATCTGATAATGTTGGAAATAAAAAGTACAAATTGTCACACATAAACTATGACAGAAAGAGAAGGAAATGACATTAAGAGTTCTTATAAGCTACCCTCTACTCTATGGTGGTATAAAATAGGTATACATCTTAGCAGTTGCTGCATAAAGTGGGCAGTTAAAATAGGTACTTCATTGTTTCTGACCCAAGACTTCCTCCCAAAGCCCCAGCCTGCGGGCAGCAGCAGGTGTTGCTCTGGGATGCTTCGCCATGTTTCTGATACATCATTGAAGTTTGGCAAATGCATACGATCTAAGTGCTGAACGTTTCTCTTCTCCTTTTAGCTTGTGACATGCAAGATACAAAGTGCCTTACTGTGCGCTCTCGCTGTGGTTAGCTCAAAGGGACATCACCGTGGCTGGCCCAAAGCACTTCTGAGAGAGACGCAGTGACAAAGGACAAACTTCATTTCTGGTACTCATAACATCGTGTTTGTGCCGGGTTCAGGGTCCAGAGATTTTCACTCAGGAAGAATACATAACACGGCCAACAGACTCCTATATTGTTTCCTGTATTAGGAAGCTTAATTGACATGGTGATCAAATGCTACCACTCCTGAAGCTCTCTGAAAGCCATAGTGGAGGATAATCACCTCGCTTCAACACTAGGCAAGGATGTGAAAAATGTCAGGGAGGAAAAATACCTGCAGTTGTCCTGCAAATTCACACCCCAACTTCCTAACAGGAGAATAAAAACTCTTCAAGAAGAGGCAGAGCTTGGTGGGTTTGGTGCCTGTGCTGTGCTCCTCCTCTCTGCAGTAATTTATCAATAATTCTATTGCTCAGAGGGCTTTTGAGCATAGGCTGTGGAGCTTTAGCACAAGCAGGAAAAAAAAGAAGGATTAGATTAGAGGATTAGACATTTATATGAATATGAATAGTCTTTGCAGCTACATCAGCTAGGAGAAAATTACATGGGGCTGATAATCTTCATGCTTCAGGGCATAAGCCGATCATGAGAGCTGGTCAAATTATTTGTTGTTGAGTCATTTATTTGAAGAATTTAGCCCTTTTCTGTTTGTGTGTGGATCATGATTTTTATTAATACACTTCTTATTCAGGACTGTTTGACAGCACTTTGCATGGCTAGGACTGAGCTGTAAATGGTTTATCATGGATATTCAATCAGGCGTTTGCTATCTAGGTTTTATTCTCTGGGAATGAAGGTGAGGAGAGAGAAGAAAGACCATCCTATGAGTAGCACTGAGCTCTGAGATAGAGCCGAGTCCTCTTCTCGCTGCCTTCCTGCTTGGGCTGCACAAGGCAACCTGTGTCTATCTATCAAGCATCTTTTCTTTCTGCAAATAATAGAAAGCTGAAACTCACTGCTGATTAGCATTAAGAAATTAAAAACACTGATGTGAACAAGCAGTAAATTGGTGCAGACAAGTCAGAGCAAAACCAGCAAATAAGCAACCATTTATCGCTTCTGGGGGTGTTCCAGGTTGAGAGTGGTTTGAGGATTTAAATAGTAACATTTTCTTCTCCTACTTCTTCAAGATCCTTCCCTGGCAGGTGAAGCCCCCACCTGCGCGGAGGGCTGCGTGGCTCCCAGCCCGGGAAAATCTCCCTCCTCCAAGTGACAAGTCCCCAGATGGTGCCGCTCCGCAGCTGGCGCTGCCCCAAGCCTCCTGCTTTCGGAGCCCCCGGCAGCGGGGTCTGCCAGGCGAGCCCTGTCACCTAGGCTCAGCCATTTTTAAAAAGCACATGCATATGTATTTGCACGCCTCTTTTACCTTTCTCTGTATTTCTGAGATTATTCTCCTCTTGGCATGCTTTCTGACCTGCTGACACAGGAGGGATTGGAGCAAAAGGGGGGAAGATCAATACAAATTAAAAGCAAATTAAAAAAATGTACAAAGGGCCAAAGCGCATCATTGAAAATCTGTTAGCCTCTGATTTATAGTTTTGTGACCCGTGATTGTTTGCTGTGTGATAGAAGTGATCACAAAATCTATTAGCTTCCTTGGTCTGCTTGGAGAGGCTCGTACAACCACAGAAAATCTCTCATTTAGGTTAAGTTGAATAAATGCTGTGTGGCGTATAGCTCACGTGTAATTCAAGAGTATTTCTTACTGTTGTCCAGCAGTGGAGGGAAGGCTGGCACCAGGGGGGGCACTTGAATCCTTGAGCCCACAGTGGATGGCAAAGAAGAAGGAACGAAAATTAAGGAGTGAGAAGTGTCTCCATTTCTGCATGGTTCAGCCCAGCCTCAACCTTGTCCTCGTACAAAATCTTTATAGACCCCGAGTTTTAGGCAGTAATGCGAACAGCAGTATTTCTTGCAAACTCCAGACATTCGTTAGCTGCTTATATCTCGTCCTGTTGCATTTCTCGTCAGGTCAGTACAGATAAATGCAAGCCCACAAAAAACACCCAGTACCATCCCTGCTCCTCCTGCCCCTCAACACGTCCTGCCTGAGCCCAAAAAGCTCCCTTTGCCCGTGGCGGTGGAGTTACTCTCTCTGTGACTGAACTGCTGTGCAGCAGCAGGGAAGGAAAGGCAGTATTTAGTGATGAGAATGATTTATTCCAGTTTATGCTACCTGCTGGCCTGCAAACCCCTCTCCCTGTGCCATCAGCTGCACTGGATGGGGCAGTTTTTGAGCGGCTGGCAAGCAGTGCGCTCGGCTCTGGTGGTGGGAGCCTGACGGGCCAGGCTGTGCCTGGGTGCGAGGGATGCCGTGAGTTGGTGTGTGCCCGGGAGCAGCCGCTGCTCACGTGAGCCCCTGCAAAGAGATCTGGGTGCTTGGCTTTGCCTTCCCTGGGAGGAAGGTGCGTGTAACACGTTTGTGCTGCTGTCGCAGGCAGAGTCGGCTCCAGCTGGGCCGTTTGCCTGTCTTGTTTGTTGGTTTACCTTGGCTGACTAATTTAAAATTACAGTTTGCCTTACGAATACTGGATTTTAGTTCTGTTTGACTAATGTGCTTAGGATACCTGTTTTTCCTAGTGAGGGCGTGTCACCACTCTTGTATGAAATGCGGTGAGGGATGCTGTTCGTGAATGAGGCACAAATGTAAGGTGCACGTTGTTTGCAGGGGCTCCAGCACAGGGAGCAAACGGCCGGGGCGGTGCTGGGGTGCCAGCCCCTGGGAGCACTTTCGCCACGCCATCAGCTGTATTGCAAAACAGAACCACGGCGATGAGATCTCACGTAACGTGGAGGCATCACCCAGAATCACTTACAAAGTGGCAGGGAGGAAAAAAAAAAGGAGGGGTTAAAAAATCAAGTGTTGGAGAAACCCACAGCAGCCGAGTGGAGTCTGGGGTGCGGGGAGCAGGATGGGCTGGGAGCGTCGGCAGCTGCTTGGGAGCTTCCCGTTCCCAAACCTCTAGGACAGCTCCTGCAGCCTGCAGCTGATGTTGGGGAATGTGACCACTTACATATAGCTATAAATTCCTCAGTGCACCTCTCTGCCTCATTCAACTTTTTCCTCGGTACGTTTTATAAGTCCAGGGTGTTGATTTTTTTTCTTTTTGTCAAGCTGGTTCCACTCTAGCCTTTGATTAATAGCTCTGAAAAAAAAAAAAATCACACTCTGGTTGCAAAGAAGTTTATGCAAGTGACAGTTTTCCTAACACGTCTGTGTAGATTCACAAAATATTGTAGAGGAGAAACGTGCGTGTATGTGATTTTGCAAACAGACGTGTTCTGCACGTCCCCTTTGTAAAGCCAGGCAAACACACGCCCGGGCAAAACGGTGTCTCTCATCCTGGCAGCGGCTTTAGCAAACGTCCCAGACACTGCAAACTCATTTGGTGTATATGGGAATATCACAAGACGTTCCCTGACCGTTATAATGCAGTTAGTAGCGGTAATGTTGTGGTAGTGCAATGTCTTATCACTGTTTTAACAACCTGACACGCGAGTCACCTCATATTATCACTTCAATGAATCCATTAAGAGCTAAAGGCTTTCGAGAGCTGGATGCATCAGCAATGAGGGGGCAAACTCGCATCATCGCTGACTGAGGAGGGATTATATTTGGTTTTGTTAAAAACCTTCAGTCTGACCACCAAGCAAGAAACAAACCAGTGTGGATATTCTGTAGGTACAAACAACGCTGCTCCTGAAAAAAAAGTTATTGGACGTGAACGTAGGGACTGAAGCACCTAGAAAAGCAGCAGGAAAAGGCAGGTGTCGGGGAGGAATGCCACCATTGATGCCTGCTCCCTCCTGGCTGCTGGCGAGGCAAAGCATCCTGCAGTGAAAGGGGAGGAGGCTGTGTGGGAGCAAGGGGACTCTGACACCATGGTGGTTCCCCTGCGCCAGGACTTGGGGCTGGTAAAGTTGGATCCAGGCAAAGAGCTGTGATGCTTATACAGGTGAAGCAGAGCAGCACCAGTTAAGCTAAGAGGCACGACTAGACTGGTTCCTGGAGCACCTTGGCGTATTGAATGTCTGAGAAATAATAGCAAGTCAACTTCAGTGATTTTAAGTGCAAAATAATGCATATGGGAAATGGAGCCCCAATTGTGTACAAGCAGTGAGCACCATGGACACTGATTTAAGCATTATTGCTCAAAAAATCTCCTGTGAAGTGTTTGTGGATAGTTCTCTGAAATCATGAGCTGAAGCCTCAGCAAAGGCCAAAAGGCAAGCAGAACTCTATGAATTATTGAGGAGGAAATAGAAAACAAAACAAATAAAAGAAACCTTATGCAGCTTTATAAATCCTTGGCATGCGTACAGTACTGGCCACTGTTCGGGCCTTCCAGCAGCAAAACGGCACCACAAAATGGGAAAAGATACACAGAGTGGCAGTAGGGACGTCGTATGGACCGGCCAGTTTGCTTTGGAGAAGACTGCTGAACCAGAACCCTTACCTTGGAGGTATTGCCTTACCGTACCAGACGTGATGGATGAGGATTTTAAAAAAGTGTGTCAGGAGTGATTATTTATTAATTCTTGCATAGTAAATATTAGGAGACACCTGCCAAAATTACCCAGCAGTAAGTTTAAAGCAACAGAAGAAGTAATTTTTAAAAATAATTTGTAATTAAGTTGTGGTACTCTGTGCCACCAGGTATCACAGATGCTAACAGTATAAACGGGTTCAAAAAGGGATGAGAGAAATTCATAGAGTCATTAATGAATATTTGGTTCTCAGATCCAGGTGGAAGTCCCTAAACAGTTGGAAGCTGGGGGAATATGCCAGGGAGAAAGCATCTGCAGACAGAGCTGCAGCCGGCCCCGGCGCCGCAGCCCCCGACAGCTCTGTAACGTGGCATCTCGGTGGAAAGCTGGCACGGGCCAGCGCACGCTTCCAGGGAGGAACCGATACTGATGGAGAAGAAAGCCAGAGGAAAACAAAACAGCGTAGGATTCTGCTGGTGCCAAGAAACCCTAACACTTGTGAGCTCAGAAGCTCTTGGCTGCCATGGTGCCGTGAACTCAATGGTTAACGAGAAGAAAAATAGTGTTTCCGCTGCTCCACAACCTGCTACCATCACATAAATTGAAAGCGACAGAATTACCATTGATACAAATTAAAAACAAATAAAAAGGGTACACAGAACTGATTCTCAGAGTTCAAACTCCATTACCAACTGATTTACTGTGCAGTGACCTGTGATTGTTTGCACTGAGAAAGTACTGCGCTCGGATCCTATCGGCCTTGTGGCTACGTCTCACACCAGTCAATAAGCTATTTAATTTAATGGGAAACAGTATTGACGGACTTGGAATGCAGCTCAAAAAAAAAAAAAAAAAAAAGAAAAAAGATGCAGCTGCAAAGAGCAGATAAAGTCTTCAACTCAGGGGCTCACTCTTTGGGTGTTTTCCCTTTTGTTATCTCATTAATTAAAGTCCCGAGAAGTCTCAGCTGGATTTGGGAGTGTCAAAGCCTTGCAGGAAAGGTGCTGAACGCATGATTACTGTGGGGACAGGGGATGCGGGGAAGAGATAATATGGAGTACAATGTAGTATCCTGACCTTTCCGAATAAACAAATCCATGAAGAAACGAAGTTGTTCAAAAGAAAAAATCTGTCAGACCAGTCAAAGGAGAGGAGGGTGCTGCTTGTGAGCCAAATTCCTTCAACAAACACAATTTTTCTGGTGCCTCTTAACTGGCTCCTTGGTTCGAGGGGTCTGATGGAGGGCCAGCATCCCGGTCGTCACCAAGAGTCACCGACCAGTGGCATTGGGCATTTGTTTTGCATTTTTAGCAGTGCGTTCTGAAAAGACATGGTTTCCAGCATATTCAGTAGGAAAAAACTACTGGGAATCTTGAGATCTGGCCTCAGCTTTGGGGAAGAGCTCTGGCTCAAGGGGGTGAGCAGGGCCATGGGGCACCGCAGTCCTGGTCTCCGCTCCCTGCTTCCCCGAAGTGCTTCTGGTTACTCTCACGCATTTCACTGCTAATCTGTGAAATGGGAGTAACACCGCTTACCTGGCCTGCTGAGCTGCCAATTACTAATAAGTATGCAGCTGCATGGTGTCCCAAGGAGAGGCTGCAATAATAATGATTATTATTATTATTATTATTATAAACACTCATTTAGCTATTTAGATTTGCTTTTCCCGAGCAGGCACATGGCTTCTTATTCCAACAGCTACTGTAATTTCTGTCAGTGAATGTGGACACACACATGCACGTTTGCTCATAAATTAAGACTGTGGACCAAGGTGGTTTCTTCCTTGTCTGGGTGCAGGAGCTCAGCCCAGCTGGAGCCTGTCCTGGGGAGCGCAGGGACCAGAGCAGGGACCAGCCCCTGCTGAGCACTTGTAATCCCGGAGGACATGAGCTAACAACCCGGTGACTCCCCCGCTGCAATTTCTATGGCAACACTCTGAGTTTCCAAGATGAAAGTTGCATTTGCAATGTCACTCACATCTCAAAAAAAAAAAAAAAAAAAAAAAAGAAAAAAACCAGGCACGCGTGCCCAGGCACAGACACCCAGTGCTCTGTGCAGGTTTCCAATTAGGTGGCACAGCAGGGTGGGTCTGGTGCTGCTTTTGAAAAGAAGAACGTGGCCAAGAAATGGCCACAGCAAAATGCAACATGGGAGAGGAGAGACAGGGGTTGGGAGAGACCGCAGCTGGGAGGAATGCCTGCAGAGCTTGCTTTTGTTGCTGCTGCTCTCTGTCTCCAATTCTCAATGCCTCTGACGGCACCAAGATGGTTTTTGCAAGGAATCAAAAATGGGTTGAAATTCAGAAAATTTGGAAACATTTCTTGTTGAATAGATCCACAGAGAGCAAAGATTTCAGAAAGACGAAGGGTACCATAAAGAAACAAGAATGCTTTATCAAACTGTGTTTTAATTTTTAAATTGGTCAAAGAGCCTTTCCAATGGACAACCCTCTTAGACTCCCGCATGTCCCTAAACATGACAACATGATTCAATTTCCAACTTCGTTAAAGTTCATCACCCCCGTGGAATTTATTTCACAGCTAACGAAGTGATATGTCGATGCATAAACTTCAGTTGATTGCTTCAAGTTTTCTGTAGTTAGTAGCCTGTAAAGAAAACACGCATTTAAGGAAATTAGAGTAGCAAGACAAATGAGGTGGAACCATCAAGAGGAGCAGAAGCTGGAGATAATCCATGTTTTCAAATATTGCAGTGACTTTGCAGTATTTGAAGGGAGCAGTATTGCGTGTTTTTTATGCTTTGGGCCTCACAGCTCTCCTCTGCAATGAGACGTGAAAACCTGAGTGGGAAGGCTAATATCTCACGCGCTAGACATGCCCGAGTGTACAAGTCTTCTATCAGATTGAACTGAGAGGCTGCAGATGCGCTAATCCGGACTAATCCTGGTCCCCATGGAATCGTTCTTCAGTCAATACCGAGACTCTCTGGCACCTCTTGCCCATCACCATGCTGCAGGTGATATCCAGGGAAAGAGATGTAATGTGCAACAGCCTGCGCTGGGGCAGCTGCGCCCCGGTCTTCTGCAGCAGAGCTGGAAGGTGAGAACTGTGGTGCCCACAGAGATGGGGAGTAGGGGCAGCAGCACCCTCGCCCCTGCGCTCGGCAGCTCCCCGGGGTGGGAACCATGCGCACCTTCTCCCTCCGCCGCCGCAGCCTGTTGAACTGAGTCAAACGTGCGCCAAAGGGTGGCGTGGTACACCCCGTGCCATGGCAGAGCACGCGGCTGTCACACCACGGCAGGAACAGCAACAGTAAAAAGCAAGTCAGCCGCGTGCATCCTCCATCTCATTCTCTTGACCGCTGGATGTTTTTCTTTGTTTAATATTGCCTCTGGCCTTGGCTAACGCAGCTGTTGAGTTACTGTGCTGCTGTCTTTGGTGTAATGAGAAGGATGTATGAAGGCACAGGCCACAAGGAAGATGCTTTATAAAATGATTGCATCAACGATCTGGACTGTATTGTACGTTTCCTCGAAGCAAACAAACGATTTGCAGATTTGACCCAGCATGAGTGCCAATCCCTGTGGATGGGAATTGGAGAGGGCCCTTCCCAAATGGCTTCTCTGCCACTGTACTCCTTTGCTGGTGTTCATACGTCTTCTCTTTGTGTCACAAAAAGAAGAGGAGGAGGAGAACTGGGGGCTGTGTTATTTCAACCCAAGGGAAAGTAACAAATGAGGAAATTGTGCCATTGGCTGTAAATTGGCTTTTTTCTTACTTGTGGAGAAGTTAGATGTGCAGAAAGGCAGACATGGTGCAGGGTGCCTGTGCCAGGTTGCACGCTGTGAATGGTGCTGGTGTACGGGAGAAGGTGGAGGCCTCTTGATGCTCCTTTTCCAGTAAACTGGTTTCTGGGGAAGGACCACCAGACAGCAGAAACTACGCTTTCATGAGCCCAGGGTTTCTTACTATGGACGGCAGCTAAGATTTCTTATATGGGAAGCATTATTTTAAGAAAAAAAGGCAGACTGGGAATGCAGACACAGAAAAGCATGTCAAATGAGAAAAACTTTGATCAAAATTCAAATCCAACTCAGCCTCTAGCTATCTTCTGAACAGCATGCATTCTCCTGGATACTTTTTTCCCCTTTTTTAAGAACAGGAACATGAAGAAAGCACTTGATAGGAGGGAGGTCAATAGACACACTGCCTCTTCGAAGTTCAATTTAATCTCATTTTCTGTGGCCTCAGTGATTTGCTTTTCCAGGTTTGGTGGACCCTTGAGAAACGTTTTATCCTCTCCTTTCAGGTACTCAGTAATGGAATGTTAAGAGGACTTTCTACTTTGTGGCCTAATTATGGAAAAATTCACTTCCGAGTAGGTTGTCTAGGCTGCTTCCCCGTTCTTAGCTCTCAAATGAGGCTCCTTGCAAGGCATCATTTACAGAAAGCTAAAATCACCCTTTAACGGATCCTCCTTTCGGTGTCATTTAATCCCAGGCGTTCAGACTGCTGGTGCCAGAAGCTCAGCACTCCTGAAGACCTGCTGGAGGTGAGCAGGGAAAGGCTGTGTGCCGTGATCCCACTGGTGCTCGGCTGGAGCAGGCTGCTGCCTCGTGCCCAGCTCTCTCTGGTGAAGTACCTGTTCCCCAGCACGCTTCTGGAAAAACACGTATTTAAATAACTCCTGAAGCTGCCTTGCATATGTTGAAAAAACAAACTTAACACAGACCATAGATTTAAAATGTAATTACCTTGATAGGGGAGAGAGGCTTGTGTGCTGCGTTTTGACATTAAGTTACATTATGCTGTGACAATTATTCTACTTTAATGAAGGGAAAAAAATGTTTAAGATATGTTAAAAATCAGCCTGTTCTGACACCATCTACAGTTTCGCGGTATGTTAGAAACATATTGGAGTATAATCACAAGTGTGGCTGAATATATTTCATAATGAAACCTAGCAAACTTTGTAAGACAGAGCAGTAAATATGTCCTCAGTACCACTCCTTATAATAGCAACAGCCTGTCTCTGGAAGAGCAACAGGAACTGTACTCATTTTTATATTTCTTTCATGGCAAGAACAAGAGAGCACCCAGGGAAATTCTCAGGCAGCGGATATAAAACAACCAAGAAGAGGTCATTTGTCACACGGTCCGTAATTGCATGTGCGGGATAGGACTGGCTGCTACTGCCATCTTATAGAGAATGCTGGGTGGAAAGGAGTTTGGAAAGGAATAGGGCAAATTCATGACAAGTAAGTCAATGGCAGTTATTAACCAAAACAGTTTGGCTGCAATTTCTGGGTGAACAAGTCTCTAAATCAGAAGCTGGATGTGCGTTGTGAGAATATAATGGGGAGCCCGGTCCTTCCATACACGTTTGGGTTTGGATAGTTGGAGAGGTAACAGGACGAGCTGCTAGCCGATAGAGAGCTGTAGAGCAGCCCATGGTGGAGGGGACCTCAAACCATGACCTTGTCCAGCCTTTCCTGGGAGAGGGAGCCTAGATGAGAGACTGTTACAATAGTCTGACCCAGCACAGCACCTCTTTATAACATTTCCATTTAGAAAATAAGGCTCGTGTCAGACTCCAAAGCAGGAATGAGGGGATATTTGAGTTTTGAGCTACTCCTTTATGTTTACAAGACAGGCATCAGCGAGGGGGTCTGGCAGGGGCTGCCTGGTGATGCGCTCTCCTGACGTGCCGGAGCATGGCGATGCAGGTGTGCAGAAACAGGGTGACGGCTGCCAGGCTAACAGATGGCCGGCCTGAGAGCAGGCGGTGGAAAATACTTGATATACAGAGTACGCAGTATTTTAACTAGATACAGAGACTGCGTGGTCTAGCTCTGCAAGCTGATTGCTGAATGCATGCCTTAAAATGATGTGTTGCAATTAATTTTGAATCTGCTATTGAGAATAGTCTTCAAAATTCATTCAAGACAGCCTGTTTCCAAAAAAATTTCTTGCTGGCAAACTTGCTTATTTGAGACAAATGAAAAAAGGATGAAAGATGGATGTGATTATGGCTGATGATGTCATTCTTTTTTTTCTTTTTTTTTTTTTTTGAAGAGAATTACTATGTATTGACAATGATTTGGATTTGTCAACTTTAGTGAACTCTTAGAAATAAAACAAAATAAAGGAAAAACTTTTTCTGTCCTCAAAAAGCAGTAGCTGGTAAAACACAAAATTCTGCATAAAAAGATGCTCTTTGCAGACTGGCAGCAATTGCTAAAAAATTACCACAGATTTCACTTCTATTAAATAGCCCTAAGAAATTTTAGGAAGAAAAGCAAAACAAATAGTATTTGATGAAAAAGGAGAAGCCTTGGCTGTATTTCTCTCTTCAAAACCTAATATCCTGTCCCAGGATTGGTAACAGAAGTGGACGTGATTGTCCTTGCAATTTAGTCTGTCCTGCAAATGGGGCAAGGAAATGCTGCATCACAAATACAGAAACTCACAAATCACTGATGTTTCTGAGAGTGAACTCTTAAAATACCCCCAAAAATACTTTCATCTCTAACAGTATCGTTCATCCAAGGGCATGCGGCCCTTTACAGGGTATATCCCCAGGATTTTGCGGAGAAATAGGTGATTTTATTCCTGTTTTGCAGATTGGGAAATGAGAAATGGAGAATTTAAGTGCTTTGCTCTAAGAACAGTGAATCAATGTCAGATATGACTGAAGCCTCAGACTTGCTCTCTTGTGCCCTAACTGCGGGTTGCACTCCCACATACAGTACTGTCGAGGGCATAATTTAATTTGGCTTTTCCCTTGAGAACCTCTGCAGCCACAGATGTGCAGAAGAGATTTGTCCCTTAAATAATCAGATTAAACAAGTCTCATGCTTCATGGTAGCCCAAACGCTGCATGGGACAGGGAGGATTTATTCCCCCCCTTGCAGAGTGCAGTGCAAGTTGTCAAGTACAATAGAGGGACGTGGGGGGGTGCCTTGTTTTGTATTCAGTACTCTTGATTGCAAGATAGCACACTCCATCTGAAGGGGATGTGGCCTGTCTCATCGGGCTGCTGCCTGATTTAGCCTGGGTATCAGAAAAGCCTTGTTGTGTTTTCAGGTTAGGCTAGGTAGCGATTCAGGATAACTGATTTTTTCTTTATTTATTGCCAGCAGTTAATGCAAAAGCATATGTAGATATGTATATATAAACCCTGTGGGGTTTGCTTTTATCTTCTGTGATTTTATCTCTTGTGACTTCCACAGTGATCTAGATGCCATACCCACTGGCACCAAGGCTGCTCTCCCACCCACGTGCAGAACGGGCTCTCCACCGGGCCAGGGGCATCAGCCTCGCTGCAGCGTGCCCGTGCACAACCCTAACCCTTCAGCACTTGCTCAGCTTCAGGGCAGCAAATATCTCCCTCATGATGCCAAAGACAAAATTCATACACTTTGAGTTAATTACATGCCTAAGTAGAGCGCTGGAGCAGGGACTGCGTGCAAGACACAGGGACTGGGAGACCCCCGATGCCAGAATCAACGCTGGCTCTTCCTGTACGGCTCTAAAATGGCTGGCTGCCCTGAGCCTGAAATCACAACAGAAACAGGCTCTGGAGAGAGCTGCAGGAGCTGCAGTTAACTCGTTTCCAAAGCCTTTATATTAAAGGCTCATCAGCACAGCTGATAGAGAAACATTAAGAAGCACAGAGTGTCCAGAGGCCCCTGCCAATGAAAAATGTTCTCTCTGAAGTTGTGGTTTGAACATCAGGGACTCCTCCTGTGCCGCTCTTATTAACATCATAACTCAAGGAGCCTTCTCCCGTCTCCAGGAAAACATTCAGCAAAGTATTGAGGCTGCAGACATGCAGGCGAATCGATAGGCTTTGGTTTTAGCAAAAATATGCTGTGATCAATATTTAAACAGGATCCAAATATACCGCTTTCTTTCCAGCCGCCTGCCAAAGATGTAACAGGGAGCAAGGGAGGGCAGCGCTCCTCCAAGTGTTATTAGCAGTGACCTCCAGTCTGAACGAGCCTTTCCATGCCAGGGGCTGCTCAGCAGCAGGACCTTGGCACCAAAAGCCTGTTCTGTGGGAGGCTGGATCTAGGATCAAATAAATGCATGAAAAATCCCTCTGTAGCAGGAGCACGGGAATCACGATGGTACTCGGGACGGCGGGTGGTGTCTCGGGCTGTGCTCAGCTGCTGGCAGGGATCTGCTTCAAAGGAAAGGCCAGTGGAAAGGGTTCTCCAAAAGAAACCTTCAGTCTGGAAGCCAGAAAATGCTCAGCAAAAACTCCAGTTTTCCCAGAAGATCCTAGAAGTGTGTATGTGCTTGACCAGAGTCAACAGGCTGTCTAATCAGCGGCTGTCAGACCCCCAACTGTGGGTTATTTTATTTTCCCTCTGGGTGCCAGCTGAGATGGCCACCGAAGATGTCACTTACTAAAATTTTTGATTTCTCCCTTTTGTTGGTTAAGGTCAAGAATGAAAACAAAACTAAATACTTTCAAAAAATGTGGTATTTATTTTTATTTATTTATTTTTTTTGCCACCTGAGAGGACAGATTTTGGCCCATTCAACCTGTTTTTACCTCAGCAGGGTATTACTTCACTTCCAGCTACCCTAAATCAGTTTCTGGGATTGTATCTTAGACAACTGAACAGAAACCTTAGGCTGACAGTTTCTTCTTGCTGACTTTGGTCGTTTGTATCATGTTTCAGGCCTTTCTTTCTAAGGGGAAGTTCTGGCTGAATTGCTTTCAAAGCAATATTCATCCTTAACTTCATCATAAAGCATTATGGAGAATTTAGATAATCAAATCCAAGTCCTCATCTCCTAAGAGATACATACAATCTATACTGTGTAATTACTTCTCTTTTTAGAGGGGCTGTCATTATTTGATTAGTTCAGATTAAGGCTGATCCGGAGATGCCAGCGGGTGAAGATGTCCTGCTCTGCGCCATCCATCTTCAGGCACCCAACCAGTGCAAAGATCAGGAGGGAAGGAGCAATTTGCCAGGAGATATAACCATGTGTAATCGGATAATACAATACGAATGGAAAAAAAGGGTGACTATAAAGGGGAAAGTTCTCACACTAAAGCCCAATAGCTTGTGAAAGAGCCTCCCGGGGGAAATAGTGAATGTTCTGTCAATCGTGAGTAATTTAATATGGGACTGACCAAAGCAGCAGATACTGAACAGAGTGAATGATACTGCATTTGCTAGGAAAGAACTGGTGACCTGTAGGTATTTCCCCTCTTTTTAATTTAGAATCAGCATACAGGAACATACGTTTCTCTGTGTAGTCCTTGAAACAGCAAGACTAAATGCATAGCTTACTTAAAGCATATGCATGGTTTTATTTGCATGAAGGCCGTTAGCATGTGACTACCACAAGACATATGCTTTGTGGTTTGTTGGCTGGACATCTAAATACTCAGATCCAGGAAAGGGCCGTGAGTTAAGCTTTAAGTTCAAGCATGTGTTGAGGCTTTGGTCAGACACTATGGCTCCAAGGACACCCTCATGGTGGCCCTTACCACCAGGCTGTCTGTCCTCCAGACTGTTTACCTTGCCTAGGACATGGCTGGGGACATCCTGGATCAGGCACTGTGGCCAAGGGACCGAGGGACAATGGCCAAGAGCATGAGATGGGTCTGCACCACGTGCTGTGCACCCAGCTCTGCTAACGACTTTGTGCATCATCTCGGTCAAGTGCTCTGGGCCTGAACTGAACCTGTGTCAAATAAGGAGAATAATACGCACCTACACCAAGGTTGATGGTAATGAATTAATGTTTCTGGATCACTCAGTGAGCCTTTCATCAAAAGTGCTAAATAAATGCATAGTTTTATTACAGGGAGGATGGGACTTTGATGGAAGCACTGTATCACATGCTGTTTCAACCTCATATCCTTTCCTGCCCCATCAAGCCTGCCTAGCAGCACTGCTATGGCTTGAATTCTCAACCATTGGAGAAGTGGAGTAAATGTGGCTAGGTATTCGAATAAAACTTAATTTCACTGTAACCTTGGAACAAGAAGAAAAGCATTAATTTGATTTAAGACACTGGCACAGATAGCTATTTTTTATTATAATAATAATACAAATAATTCCCTTACTCTACCCTACTTTTTTTATTTAGACTGGAAAGAAGCAAACTGATCAAATTAAATTAGGGTAGCCTGAACACTTAATTAATATTTATTAAGATTTTAGTGCAAGAGACATACTTGGAAGAGAAGCTTGATCATGGGTTTAAACCTTCTTGCATAAAACCTGACCTTTTCCCATCGGGCTGCTCTCCAGCAGCCTCTGAGCAGCTGATAGTGATCTACAGCTGTGAGCAGCAGAAGTTGGGTTTGGAGAGAAGGAATCCGGGCTGGGCGGGCTGGGGCTTAACGAAATGATTTGAACACATTTGCTGCTGCAGCTTTAGTAGACTTGTAGAAAATTCCTCAAGTTTTGTGGCTGGCGAAGGGGAAGAGGATGGAAAAAAGTAGGCTGGAATAGGAACAACTAGTTATGGGAATGACTTCCTGTGTCTGCCAAATGGGAAAGTTGTGTGAGCTTTTTCATGATAGCATGAAAGCTGCTCAGACAGGATGCAGACCTGTTACCATGCTGGGGAGAGATGTGTCATGGTCACAAATGTGGCTCCTTGGTGTGACCACATTACCATCTTTGATATTATTGTTATCTGAGTAAATAATAATAGTAATGACAGCAAGATGTGTGGAATGCAAATTAGAAATGAGTCTTCATTAGAAAGGGTGATTAGTGCTGTGTTATCCACATTTCTGCACGGTACAGGCAAAGTCTCCGAAACTCTTGAGTTTTAACTGCATGTAGGCTCTTTATCTTGAACTTCTGTAGGCCTTTGTTTTAAATCTCCATGCTATTGGAGAAAGGGGCAAGGAAGAGAGTTTGCCAGGCTGTGGCCTCTGACCAGCTGAATGTCTTTGAACGCTGAATGTAATGTGCTTATGCAGAAGATACTGAGGGATGAATCAGGATAGAAAGCGATTAAATTACTGCATGTCTGTGCAAGTGATACAGATTCTTTGTGTCTATTTTAATTTCCAGGGCTTTGCCTTTTTTTCAGTTTTCCTGGCTGGCACAGCATCCTTGCTGACCCTCCTCTGTGTCTACCTCTCATGCATATGGTAATGCCGCAGGAGCCCTTCCCTCTATTTCAAGAAACAGAAATGTGGCTAGCAAATATGAATACCATGAAACAAGCCCTCGTAGGTTATTCCTGATACTTCCCTCCCTCTCTTTCCTCACCCTGATGACAATATTTGTTGTAGTTTGTAACATGCAGTTGATTTTATTTCTCTTTCACTTGGCCATCCTTGGGCTTCCAGTGCCCTCTATTTTTTTCTTTTCTCTATCAGAAAAGAAAGTACGATCTCAAAGGGGAAAAAAATGGGTGGATAAAAAAAATTCAGCTTGGCAGTTTTGTCCTGCCTGGATGTTCTCCTGAGACTGCTGCAGAAGGTGGTCACCACCATGTTTTAATTAACAATCTGCACGCGTTCCAGCTGTTTGACAATTGTAGCTGAGCTTGTAGGAGCAACAGGGGGGATATTTTTTTCCTCTCCAATTTCCACACTTAAATCCTTTCTTGCTTTAACTGTGCCCACATGCAGTTGTACACCTGAGTAAGTATGATACTCACATTGAATCAATACTATGATTTATGCATAAAAGCCCAGAAACCCCGCAAAACAATTGTGCAAGTAATTTTTCATGAACCAGACTTAAAGTGCTTGCCAACGGGCTAAATTACCCTCTTGTTAAGTGTTGTATTTTGTTCTTCCTTCTTTCTTCTCCTCTGTGTATGCCTTAATATTGATAAGTGTTCTCTAGCATGAGAGAACATTTGCATTTTTTGCTAAACATCATGTGGTTGAACACATCAAAGGATCCTTTTGTTCTTTCCCTATTGCATATTCCCTCAAATTCAGGACTTGATTTTGGAGATAGCTGCATGTGTCGTGGCTGGAAGTTCTGTACTGGGGCTTGTTAGTAAGACTCAACCCTTGGTAGCCTCTGAGCAGTTCGCTTAAACATGCAAAGTACTGTGGAAAGCCTTTCCCTATGATATTTGAGTTAGATGTTTGCGTTGAGGTTCCCTTTTGATTCTACGCCACGGAGAGCTGACTCAGTGGCTTCCCTGCCTGTGGTTAGACTTCAAGTAGCTGCTGCAAATCAAATTAGTGATATTAATAATTTCCTACCCTCTTTGTGGGGCTGCTTACAGATCTTGATTGTTCTTTGTTTTCAAGAATTCAGTTCCTTTCAGTCTCATTGTCAGCTGTTTTTCCTATGCTTCTGGTGTCCACCTTCGCTTGCTGTTCCTGATTTCAGAGACAGAAAAACGTACTGGACCTGAAAGCGAGAGTGTGTGCTCCTCCTTCCACACCACCATCGCGCACCAAGTCCTGCCTTTGGACCTGCTTTGTTGGACATGAGATACTCTGTGGTTGGGTTCTAGGCGCCAGTCCTCTGTGTGCACCTGGGGCTCCTCCGCCGCATCTCGGGGGCTCCAACACTGCTAAGAAATGCTGATGTGGGGGCACAGACACTCTCCTGCTGCCGGTGAGAGGCTGAGCCTGAACATGATGTGTCCTTGTTGCCGGCTTGGTGGTGACTTCTGCAGTGCCGTCCATCAGGAGGGGCTCCCACAGCTGTGCACCTGCACGGGAGAGGGCTGGGAAATACGTAACAGAAAGCAGACAACCCACCATTTTTCTACATTGCAGTTTGCAAAAGCAAACGAAAACAGGTTTGGAAGATTGATTCCCTACATATAAACACTGGCCAAATGAGATAATTGAATGCTTTGACTGGCTGTCTCCATCTCTGACAGCCGATGAGGCAGCCCGTTCCCCTGCCCTTCCCCGGCACTGGGGGTCCCAGCTCCACAGCCCAGTGAGAGCCCAGTCCCCAGCGCAGCCATGAGCGAGTGGCCAGAGGGAAGCAGCAAAGGGAAAGGAGCAGTTACGGGCTTTGACGTACCTAGTCTTTCTCTGAAAATGTCACCTATTAAAAAGAATAAGACTTTAACAGTCTTGTCTGTCAGAATCAAATTGCTACCGCAATGTCAGCGTTCCCTAGCTTAGTTAATGTTTATTTAAATGACCATTTTCTACTGGCAGATAAAAGATTGAACTGTTTTGTTGCTATTGTTTTTTAAAGTCCTCGAATATGAAGGTGCCTGAAGCCAGCATTTGATTCTCATTATGTTATGACATTTTTTTCCCCTACGTAATTTGAATAACACTCTGTTTAACTCAACAGCTGGAGGGATATGGCTTTTACTTTAAATTTTAGAAAGTGAAGCTAGTTCCGTAAAAACCTCCAGTCTTCAACAAGACAAAAAATAAAAAGTCTGGTGTGGGTAGCAGAGTGCTCATTTTCCCTAAACACCTTTACATGGTTCTGGAAATTATCACCCAGGGTTTTTATTTACTGCAGTGATTAGTATAGCATAACCACTCAGACAGAGAGGAAAGTGGCTAGCACAAAGGGTGTTTTAATGGCACGCACACCTTTCCATTAGGAAACAGACTGATAGTTACCCGCTCTTGGATTTTGACCTCTTAAGGGATCATTATGATCAATTAGTCTTCCCCTGTCTACCACAGGCTATAGGGTTTCAGCTGGTGGTTTTTGAATCGAGCTCACATCTCACGGCTTAAATTAAAGCAGATATTTAAGAGGAGGCAATCCTGTCCTGGCTTGATTTAAAGACTTTAAGTAAATTCCTTTCAGGCATCCCTGTTCTGCACTGCTCCTCATCCACATCCACTGACCTGCATCGGGAAGTGCTGCGAGGCACGCTGCAGACCCACCCGAGCAAAGCTGCCATTGGCATCACTTTGCATCCAGGCTAATCCAGCCCTGATCTTTGTGGGTTGAGCGTTCAGCAGCCCAAACCTTATCCTTCGTCCCACACATCAAAAGAGCATCAGGTCCTTACAAATCCAGGTGGAAGCCAAATGGATTTTATCCTCCCTGAGACAGCATCACTTTTAAAATGGGATTTCTCGGGCACTTTAGGGGTTTTTTTACTACCCTTCTCATACCTTAACTGCAAAGCATTCCTTCCTCCCTGATCATAGGCAAGTTGAAATGAAAGTCAGATTTGATTCAAGTTTTCTTAAATCTTACTTCTTACTGCTCCTTTGGGCACATCATTGAAACTCCAGACACTTTTCCTCTTTCAAGGAGTTAATAAGAGTCATTTTAAACTCTTGAAACATACTCATGGTATACCTGCTATTCAGAAACGTATTTCCAAGGTCTCCCAAACAGCTTTGCTCTATAACACAGTTTTAGGCAGCAGTTTACCATGCTGTTTTGTTAAATGTCTACACTCCATATCCTGGCATTCCTGCGTTTTACTTCGCCTCTGTGTAAAATACGCATATCTCAAAGTTCACGTGGTCCTTGAGAAGGTCACTCCCGACTGCCTTGAGCCACGTCAACGATTGTGAATTGGAACTGGTCGCCTTAAAGTCAGAGTCGGTATACGATGATTTAGTTTAATTTTGCATAACGTTGTGTCTATCTGTTGGCTTGTGGTTTTTCCTACAAAGGCCAAGGCCGCTCTGTTTTCTTAAAAACTCTTGATACCCCATACCACTAGTGTTGATTCCAGATTAAGCCTGTTTCATAACTCTCTCCCATTTCGCTGCAGGCTTCCAGATGTTGCACCGGGTTCCATGCTTGGCTGCAGGCGAGGAGCAGTTCCTTTCTTTATGTCAACTTTATCCAAAAACTGTGTAAACATGTCAGTGGAAAAAACCATGAAGTGTTACAGTAGTTTTTCATTTACTTTCACACCAAGTCTCACTTCCAAAGTTGCAGAGCACTCACAGCTATCACAAAAGTCAGTGCAAGCTTTATTTAATTTAATTAATTAATTCATCACTATAAAAGTTTGAAGAGAAATGGAGGAACATATCTAAAATACAGGATCTGGTAATTTATGAGTTATGGCATAAAACCAGTAGCAATTTTTCTCAGAATATGATTTACAGACAGGGTGCAGGGTAGCAGAAGCAAGTGCCCTAAAGCCATAAAATAAGGTTGCTCACTGGCAGGACCATGCTTCAGTCTGACAGCAGTTTGCATTTTCTTAAAATACAGGAATCGGTGTCACAGGGAGCTGGAACCACCAAAAGCTGGTCCAAAATGGCCAGAGCATCACTGCATTGCAGAGGGGGCAGAGCCTGTCTCAGGGGCACACATCGAAGGAGCAACATGAAAGGACCGCTCTGATGGGAGAGCTTTATGTCTCCTACGCTGACAGATTGCGTTAGCTTAGTCACTGGAATTATCTCGCTGCGTGTTTATTATTGTGACTTGCCTGCTTGACCTCAGCTGGGCAAGTGTGAGGGAAAATGAGCATTTTAAATCTTAAGAACAGGAGAAACTTCTCAGTGTTTAGTGATGGTGATATTGCAATGGACTCAGAGTTTGCAGGCTGGATCTCAAAAGGCTACGATGCTGAATCAAACACTCAGTTGTTTATCAGGACCTCATCTGAGCCTGACCATCAAGCCAGAAATCTCACCTTCACTGGGGTTCTGATAAGATTTCCAGAACTTCCTTCTGGGGTCAGCCCCAATGTGTGCAGAAAGAGCCTTTCTCACCTTACTTGGGGTTTTCATTTCCATTTCATTCCATGAGCTTGGGAAGTGTTAGAAGCTGAACAGAGAGTGAAAATTATTTTTATCCAAATTAATCTGAACCTTGCAGCAGTGCTGGGTTCAGAGTATGGAGGTCCCTCATCTGTTTGTATCCTGTCCTAAGCCACTAGCTCAGAACAAAAGAGGTCAGCAGCCATCGTTTCTTTGACCTCTGAATTGCTAAACTCTTCTAACACTTCTGACCGTCTCTTGCTGGCTCCAGAACAGTAAAAGGTTTCGTACTAAATCCTTTGCAGGACAAGAAAGAAACCTATCCCCAGGGGAGAAAAGGCAGCAAAGGAGAAAATAAACTCGCAGATTAAATTTTAAAATTGCTTTATTAATACTTCTTTCTTTTTAAAGCTTGGTGCCCCTGTGAACATACACATCTTGAAACCTTCGTATTTCTTAATAGCACACTCTCATTTAAACCACAATAAAAAGATAAATATTGAGGGAAGAATGAAAGTGTCTCTAATTCTCCCTTAACCCCTTAGAAAATTGCTATGGAAACAACAAACATAATATTTCAGTGGTCAGTCTGCATCCACATAGACAGAGCTTTATTCGCAATTACAAATGCACTAAAATTACTCCATTACAGACAGTCTGCTTAAGAAAAACTTCTTTGCAAAGACACCCCCTTGGGCCCCTCTGGGGTACCTGATGCTGAGAGTTTCGTTCACACCCACCAGTAAGCACAGTGGCAGATTCTGTCTTTTTTGCAAAACCCCCAGCAGCAGTGACTGTCACAGGTGTGACAGGCTGTCCTTGCATCTTTTAATAATTTGCTGTGAAAGAAAAATAATGGACACAAATTCATTCATAGATACAGAGGAGCTAATTACCTCTGGACTGATGTAAGGCCCAAGCCTTTAACCAGTGCAAATGAGCCCCCCCTTCTTTTCTTCCTGGCAAGTCACTTGGAAATACCTTGAGGTATTTACATGGTGCTGATGGGTCATTTGGATTATGGTGACATTTTCTGCTTTGCAGGCCAGGCAGACACCTGAGCAGATTATAGTTATTACAGCACAAAGCCACTCAAATCGCCCTCTGTTCTGGGTACCGAAGCAGAAGCAAACCTAATCATATGATGTTCAATTCATCTCTGTTTGCAAATGGACGTTATAACTTCATTTATCCTCCTCCGTGCGTGCACCCCGTGCTCTGCAGGGTGAATACAGCTGTTCTCCCACTGGCCTCGGGGAATCCGCCCAGATTTGGCCCCTTTTGCTGGGGCTCCATCGGCGTTTGCTGGTGGGTGACAACCGCCTCTGTGTCAGAGCCACTAGTGAACCGTCCCTGCGCGCGACGCCGTCAGTCTGGGGTGAGAGGCAGCCTTGGATGCCTGCATCCGTCAGCAGCACCAAAAGACGAAGCCGACAGGCATTGCCTGCGGTGTTGTCTGGCAGAGCAGGTTTGCAGTCGCAACCACCTGACGCTTGCCAATTCCTAACCAGCAGCGCTCTCCAGTCTTTAAAGCATCATACAATGTCTATTTAATTATCCTTTCGTTTCCATAGGCTGTGTGTACCCTACACACATCATTGACAGTGATTAATGTCTTTCACGGTTTGATTCCATAGAAATTGCCTGTGCCAATAAACTCAATGTATTTCCTTAAACAAATCAAGCATAATAAATATTAATGCTCGGTGTCCTCACTGTACATTAAGTCTGGATCTTTGTAGCTAATGATTTGAATGGCTGATAAAATTTTATTTAAATATTTTATGCAGAAAGAGCTCTGTAACTAAGACAGCACCTACACAAGACAGTGGGTGCAGGTATGCTGCAGCTGGTCACACATTGGCAGCGCACTTGCAAAGTCCTCTCCTAAGGTCCCCAGCCCTCCCAAGGCTGTCCCTGCATCCCTCCTTCCCCTCCTGTCAGCTGTCAATGCTACTTGTGCCGGCCGCAGAGTATCCCGCTGCTGTGCCAGCAGCAGGCTCACCGTGCCTTCAAAGAGCAAAACGCGTCTGCCCTATCGGCAAAGAAATCTGCGGTGGAGCCAGAAGCCAAGATGGCCACAGCTTTCTGAGGGCTCCCTTTCCCCTTTCCTTGCCCCAGCCTCTCCTCGCAGCTCGTCGGGGGTCCTGGGGTCATGCACCACGACAAACAGCAGGCCACTTAGTGCGTAGAATTCGTATTTTCCTTTCGGAGGATTGGCATTAACGTGGTGGAGGCTCCCTCTGACTTTGCCCTTTTTACCTTCTCTTCTGTGATGTCTGGAAAGCAGCAGTTTGACAGGGCTGGGGGACTGGAAGCGGTGCGCTGGACGGCTGGTTTAAATCACGCTCTGACAGCTCTGCAGTCAGTGGCAAGAGCACCTTGCAGAGCTGCCACACGTGCAGTGGAAGATTTGTCCCTAGGCAAAGCTGAGGGGATGCTGGCTCATCTTTTCCGAGTTGATTTCCTCCCCAAGTATTTTAGGTATTTGCAGGTGTCCTCCCCACCAGCACGCAGGCACCCGTGGGTGAGAATCGAGCGGGTGCAGGCTGGCTGTGCTGTCACCGCTGGGTTAAACGGGGCCCTTAACTGGGGGATGCCTAGCCCGAACTGAGGATGCTTTAATGCAGCGTACCTGGCCCGGAGCAGATTTGCAGCTCAGCTGCCACCTTCTCACGCTATTTGAAAAGATGCTAAACACAGAAGACGTGTGTGGAGTACAAATCAAACAAGTGCCAGGATTGGCCCTTTCTCTACAGTCTCACTGTGCTTCTTTCTTGCAGGTTTTCATGGTCAATCAGTTTGCAATGAACCTGAGCGGAGGAGGAGAAACACTGGGTTTAATTCAGGATAACTGAGTAGCACTATGGGAAGCACAGGCCACCATTTGCTGAGCTTTTCTCTGCCTTGGGAACCATCAGACAGCTTTCGGTGTGAGCTTCGGCATGGAGGGAGATGCCAGCTGCTGAGAGAGGTGAAGTAAGTGGATATTTCTTGGCAAGAAATTCACCTGGCAAGAAATTTCAAAGGCTTAAATCCCCCAGATTTCCTTGGCTTTCAGAGTTACAGGCTTAACTGCAGCTTTGTGACTAGTCCTTGATACCCTAAAAATACACCACAAGGCTTTCAAATTAGTTTAAGGATGGGCCACATTTGTCAGCGTGTTGGAAAAGGACATTGTGTTATCACCAAAATGTGCTTATCAAAGTACCCTGTACTCTACAATCCCTCTCCTCTCTCCTCAATTTCAGATCCATGTTGAGGATTTTCCCCTCTGTGATATATTCAATTCAAATATTGACTCACCAGATTCTGTGATTGATAGAACTCAAACATATTAGTCTTATTACATCCTATATACTTTAATTAACGTCAGCAGGTGATGTTAATCAACTTGAATGCTGAGATGTGGAGCAGCTAAGTAAATGAAAGGGAGATGGAAAAATATCTCTGTACATTATCTACCTGTGTGTAGCGCCTACTCCCAAGCCAGACACATTTAGAAGCTAGTGTTTTGATTCGAAACCTGTACATGGGACATTTGGTAGCAGGTTGCTTCGTTTAAGTTAAAAGAGGTGTTCAGACTGTACAGTAGTTTTATCAAGTTACAAGACACATTGAAAAGAAGTACAATTTAAAATAGTGATGTTTCAAAGTGTCGAAACTACAGGTGATTCAGTGCAGGCTTGTGTCTTCATAAAGCAGTGTGTAAACCCATATGTATAAGCCTCACGTACCAAAATTTAGTATTTATGAGGTCAACAGCTAATGCAAAAAGTGGAATCAGGCTGTCCTCAGCAGCCGCTGTCTTGACCTTATAATCACTGTTAAAAGTGCTTAAAAAGATAATGCAGGTTACCCCACAGCCTTGGAATAACATGCACTTATGGGAAATATGTTTTAATGTTTGGAGGTTGCCTTATGTCCTGGCAATCTTCCTTAATTCCATTATCATACCTTTGTGTATTCCTCGTAGCCATATAAATATGCCATCAGCATTTAAAGTCTTGCGCTAAACTTTTAGCTTTGATAGTAAAAGAGGTTGTGATTCCCGTCTCAAGATGAAGAGCTAAACACGCTGGGCTAGTACAGCAAACATTTCCAGCAGGTGATTCATCTCTCTCATTGGGGGATCCACTGGGTTCATTAGTTGATGTACCTGGTTCAGTAGATGGCACATTTGATTAAATAAGTGATGTATTACCATTTTGGTTCTAAAGGAATGATTCATTTTTCCATTGGATAATTTACCCACTGCTGAGTAGTCTGTGCTCAGTTCATCAGACAGTGTGTCTGGTAGTTTTTCGGTGGGCCTTACGTAAGTATCAGCGCTAACTATACCTACTTGAATGGCTAATATGTCTGTGATATTATCAAATTCTGCACTGAGAAGCACTTTAGATGCAAAATATAATGTGAAAAATGTCCAATATGTTATGCAAATAGAATTGACTGTTGCTGAACTTGGAAAATGCACAAACATGAAAATATTATTTGCAATGTATTTCAACAGTCCTTGTATACATGCAATATTTAGAAATGTCTATAAAATGCCTTGTCATGAAGTACCCTGTGTACCTCGTGCAGTGTACACCAGGGAGTTGCTTTACCCATCAGTGAAATGCAACAGGGTGTGAGGCAGCAGCTGTTCGTACACACACAGATCCTGCAGCCTCTGCTGGCGTGGGATTTGACAGCTGTTCCTACAAGGATCGCTCACCCAGCCCAGAAATGCTGTTACTGCCACACTGCCTTTCACAAACAATATTCTTCATCCTGACACAATGTGCAGCTCCATAAAAAAACGTGAACGAAAACGTTACGCACAGTCACGGACATGAAGATCAATAGGGACTGAATCAAGCAGAAATTTGCGTTGTGATTCGCCATCGTTTGGATGGATTTGATCCCCAGACATAACTCCTCTTTCTCCAGCCATGCCTTAGATGCCCCAACTCCTGATCCCAACTGCTCATGGTGTATCACAAGTCTGAAAGACAGTGGTGGTTGCTGGACTGTGCCCTCAGCCCCTCGTCTCCGAGGTGAGGGCATTCACTAGGTACAGAGGAGCCCCCAAAGATATGAGTAGAGTGATAAAAAGGGGAAAATGCTACAGAGGTGGCCAGAGGCAGACAGTTCTGATTTTCCCCACTTGCCTTGCAGAGGCCAGTGTGTATTTAGTATGAAGTTTACTGTTCCCTAACCCACTGAACAGCCTCTCTGCTGCTGCTGGGGTCACAGCCACCTGTAACTGTAGCTGCCCCTGAAAATGGGACACAGCAGTCTTTGGCAGCACACAGCAATGCCACACTCCGGTCAGGACAGAGAGTGAGCTGTCCCCAACCCTGTGGATGTGTCAGCTGGAAGTTAGATGGGCAGAGAGATTGCCTGCGCTGGAATTTGGCCAGGACACTGGGTTGAGCCAAAAAGCATCTCCCTGGGACAAACGGTTCCAATTTAGTTTGATCTGCTGTAGCCAACTGTACCCAGCCCAGTAACAACATCTCCTCTACATCCTGCAGCTGTATAAATCATTCTGCCTTTAATTACTGAAACATGGTATTACATACATACAGCGTAGAGTAATCTCAAATAAATGGAACTTTGCCCTGAAATTAATACTTAATCTCCTGTTTTGCTCATTTTTTTCACTCGCTGAATGCTGTGACCTTGTAGTTCATAGCGTTCACGGGACTCTGCTCCACATTAGAAGCCATTTTCAGGAGCAGAAATTGTGTGAGAAACCCAGAATTTTATAGCAGCGAGATTTAATTTAGATAGCAGGGGCTGATCATTGAGACGTCTTTTGTACGATACTAAACTTTCCACGTTAACAACTAACAAGCAAGCAGCAGCCTTGGAGCGAAATGAATGCACAGCACAACAGAAAGCTGCTCCAGCAGATGCGGTGGCACCTGGCTCACTCTTCCCACTGAAACCATGCGTGTTCCTCGGCCCGAGGGGACGGTCCCTGATTCCCGTGGTCTTGGGAACCTCTCTGCCATGGGGTGGGGAGGCTGCTGCCGGCACAGCCCACGCAGGGCAGGGACTGGGGGCTCCATCCTGCTGCCGCTGCACAGTCTTTGTGAGATTTCCAGCGAGTCACTTAATGTCATGCCATCACCTTTGTCAAACAGGGAAACCGTCCTTCTCACTTCTGCAGCCTTTGACCGTCTTAGCTTTTTTTTAGAATATGAATTTGTTGGAACAAAGACTGTCTTTTCCTATGTGTATGGAGAGCATCTGGCACCAATTACGAATGAGGCTTCTAAGTGCTTAAATACTATAAATGCAAACCAAAACTGCCAAAATCCTTTTTTTTTCTCTCTACGCAGCTGGGCGTATTTCTGCCATCTTGTTATCATAAATGACCTTGGTTTTGACTTTGTGATTTACTTGACATAAATTTAGTGGGTGCAAAAATAAAGTTAACTCCTTTGATATTGCCATATGAAATGTTCAGCTCTGCATATAAAACACTTGCCCACACTTCTCCTGATCAGTTTGCCTGGCAGCCTGGAAGCTGTCAGTATTCCAGATAGGTTTGGCTTCAGACCTGAAGATATAACCGTTCCCCAAGTTTAACCAAACTTTCTCCTTTTCTTAATCTTGGTAATCAATAAAATGCAATTGATTTTTACAAGCATAAATCGTAAGTGCCTCTTAGTGCTCAGAGAGTACATTCAGTCTTGGTAATGAGACTGAATGATCTACTCTTTGTTTTGCTATATGAGCTGTTTGTCATGTTGAAGAGGCTGCTGTGAATGACTCACTTCACTTTGAAGAGAGATTTATTTTTATAAACCATTATTCCTTTTCTTGCAAAAACAT
This sequence comes from Pandion haliaetus, assembly GCA_013401275.1. Lineage (NCBI taxonomy): Eukaryota > Metazoa > Chordata > Aves > Accipitriformes > Pandionidae > Pandion > Pandion haliaetus. The sequence goes on from VYZV01025192.1 coordinate 833,060, forward strand.
ATTCCCCCCCATCTTGGTGGTATAATTTAATGTCATGTTTCTGTGAAGACTGCGAAGGCTGCGACCCTGCGGTGCCTGTCCCTCCTCCCCACGGTCCCGACTGCTCTCAGGGCTGGCTAGATCAGGGTTTCTCCGCTGGGTAAATGCTGGCAGGACTTTGGCTCCATGCACACAGGCACACACTGTCCCAGTGCATCGCTGAAAGTGCTGGTATAAATTATCCCCAAATGAGAAGAAGACTAGGCAATACCGGTGTAAAGTAAGAGTATAATCTTTTTTCCACTCCAGTGATACAGTTTATTTTGTTCAAAAAGAAACAGCCACACTCACAGGTATAAACTCCAGCATTTTCCTTCCCAGCTGGTCATAGGTCGTCTTCAGCCTTCCCTGGGGGCTGCCCACCGAAGCCCAGCAGATGCTCACAGGCAGAACTGCTGAAGGGTCACAGCCACATGTGGACAACCTCCTACCATGGCAAGGAAGGCTGTGTTCGGAGGGCTGAGCGCCACCGACTGCTGCGGAGCTGGACGGCTGTGGGGATGTGGGGCTGCAGGGACGTGGGGCTGCCAGAGCTGGCTGGAGCCAGCGGAGGGGCTGTGCTGGGCCTCCGCGGGCCATGCCGGGCTGCAGGAGCCTGCTCCTCATTTACACCGTGTTCAGTTGCTTTTACGGTTTGGCTTTACCACAGCCCGTGGAGAGCCATGGGCTCGGCTGGTTTTTAAAGCTTTGTATCGCAAAGCCATCTGAGTGATGTAATTCCCTGGAGGAGATGGGAGCGTGTGTAACCTTGGACTTGTAAAGCCGAAGTTGTTTGTGTACCTCCCATTTCTGAGCTCTGCTCGATGGAAAACAGGTCAGCGACTGCTACTGCTCTATAAGCACCTCGTTAGTTCAGTGATCTGTTTTTCTGTAGTTTGTAGGGTTTTGTCCTGTGGTAGGACTTTTGTCACCGTGAGAGCTGGAGAAGCAGGCTCTTCTTTTGAAATTCATTTATATAAAAAGTAATATCTACCTTGTCTGGGATCTTCTTCTTGACAGTGACTTATAACTGATGTTTCAAAAAATATGCAAAAGTTGCTGCAAAGTCTCTAGCCTGTCAGCAATATATGCAAGAAAATTGCTTCCTGACCTCCATCATTTCATAACCTGAAGCTTGAGGACTCATAATCTCAGCAACTGTGTATGCTACAGTTCCTGAAGCTGCAGATTCTCATCTTATTATTATGGACAGATTGGACACCAAGTAGTTATAGCTTAATTTAAATGTCCATTCTAATCTTTACTCTTTACTTCCTCCCTAGCTTTTATTGAAGTAAACAATCTATTTGCAAAATGAAATACTTAAAACAAAATATGAGGGTTTTTCTGTGGGGAAATTTAGACCCAGAATTATTTCTGTTAGCTGGTCAGAAATTGGTAGCTGTTTTATTTGAGAAGTTAAAAGCTTTTTAGACAGCTTTCTTTTCCTTCAGAACATAAATATAAGAACAGAGATCAGTTTGTCTTAATGTTTTGTTGACAGAAACTGATGGTCTTATGGCTTTGTGCTAATGAAGAGTGTATTAGAGGTGTACATTTAATTTTATCTGGCTGTTCTTGGGGTTTTATGTTTGTCTCCACACCACACATCATTTACAGCAACATCTCAGCTCTGGCTGCCAGGTTTGGGCAATTCCTACCACCCGTTCTTCCACATTTTGTTCAGCATTGCCATCTTCCTCCCAGGTCTGTTGGTTTTGCGCAGCCCTGTCGGACCGTGTTCCCCCGCTCGCTCTGCTGCGTACCCCGGTGCTCGCTCCCGGGTACTGCAGCCCGTTGTCCTCATTCCAGTTAGCGAGGAATCTACAAATTGATTTCTGTGTCTGCCCTTATCAATATTTATGCGCATTAATACTGTTTCCAGCATCTAATTAATAAGGACATGAATCTTCAGCCAGTTCCTCTACACTCTCCCTTTTGGGTGACATTTTAATTCACAGGCACCACCTGTTAGGGAACATTTACTTCATATTAGGTAAATGTTGAGCAAACCATGGGAAGTCTGGATTAACAGAGCTGAATAAATCTACCCAAAGACCTTCCTTCTTTCCATTTCTCTAATCAGGAATGTTGTCATCTTCTTTGACAGATTATTAATGCTACACACAAGCATGTAATAGAGATTGTGTTTTTTCATTCAGGGATTTTTGTCCTGATAAACACACTGGCATAGACAAGTTACCCCAGTCACTGCATGAGTGTTTGCCTTTAAACTCAGCCAAATTCTTGAAAGCCCCTGGCCTGGAGCCAGAAGACCTCTGTCATCGCTCTTGGCTCCTCCTCTGCAATCCATTATCAGTGACCCATCACCCCGGCAGCTACCAGAAGAAATGTGGCATCTGGCGCATGTTTTTATCCCAGCCCAGGTTCTGGTGTCTTTCCTTTATCTTCGTGTGTGGCTCAAAGCTGCTGAAGCAGAGAGGGATCTTTCTGTTGAATTCAGCAAGCTTTGGGTTATGCTTTTCCTTCCTTAGGTATGTCCCCTTTCTGTTTATTTTCTATGTTCCTTTGTGTCAGGGAACAAAAAGTAACCTTTTCTCTATGTTTACGCTATATATTTACTCCATCTATTCTATATGTTGTTTTTCTGATGGTTTATTTCTAGCTGTTTATCTTAGATATTCATTATCCTCAGCATTTCTCATATTATGAGATGGCTTGCGAGGGCTGGTAATTTATGAGATGTGGAGCATTTCACAGCTAGGTCAGCAGTTCAGTTAACCTAGTTTAGTGGTGAGTAAAAATTATAAAAATCTGAGCTTTTGGGTTGACATGGACCAGGGCTCTGGACTCCACACAGCCACAGAGGAGATGATTTGGGTTGTAACACAGAGGGGAGCATGGTGAGATTCAGGCTCTGCAAACGTCGCTGCCTGTGAGCGCAGAGCCCGGGGCAGGTCCTCTCCTCCTCCCCTCTGCGCCGGACCCCTGCGTCTCCCCATGGCCCACCTTGCCAAGCCCCAGCAGATGTTGTGAAGTGCAGGGAATGCCGGCCTGATGTTTTTTGGCACCCTCGACAGCTGGGACAGGAGTAACCGGAGCACAGTAGTTGCACTCCGCAGAGCACAGCGGCAGTCAGGGTGACCGAACACTTAACGGATCGTGGACCCTTCAGTCACCCCGTGTGACCCCGAAGGCTGGGTGTAAGGCAGTTGTCTCATTCATCACCACGTGCTTTTTTTGCTCAGGAGACAGAGCCAATGTTACCATGCAATTAGCGCTTGCATCACCCCGTTGGAAGCATGAGTGCCCCTATGGCAGAGGGTGTGCACAGAGCTGGGGGCAAGGATGGGGTCCTCCCAGCAGGACATCATTGCTCCCAGCTGGAGCCCCAGCACCTGGCTGCCCCTGAGCTCAGGTGACCATCAGCTGGCTCTGCCCTGAAATACCCTCACCCCGTAGGCACAGCTCCCTTTTTACCAGGTCAGTTCAGGACTGCAGGCTCCGAGCAGAGAGGTGTCAGGTGGGAGCACTGGCTGGGGCTCTCCAGGTAGCTTGAGGCGGTCCAGCAGGAGATGCAGTCCTAGCAGGGCTGCCTGGGTTTTGGGAAGCACCAGGCTCTCTGTGATGGCTCTGGAGGCTGACTGTGCTGTTGCAGTAAGGAGGATAAAAATAGATGATGAGGTGTGAGGAAGGGATGAAATGCAGGTGAAACGGTTAGGTCTGTAGTCAGTAACAGAGTCAAGTGCGCAGCCAGGCATGGCTCCTGGCAGTGCCGCGCTCAGCCTGGGGCTGCTGCCTTTCACCGCTGCTGAAACCACTAGGAAAAAACAAATTTGTGATGCTGTTGTGCCTGTAGCAGGCTCCAAGTGAGAGGAGAGTGGCTCTGGTGCAGGAGCCCACGTCCGTGTGCATGGAGAGAGCCGGTGAGTACAAAGCAGCCAGGCTCCCCAACTGTGTCTTCTGATGTGATATATAAGCTGCTGCTTTAAATTATTCATTTGTTTGCTATAGTTTGTTTGTTTTATATTTAGTTTGACATGGTCTAGAGGTTGGAGTAATTTTCTAACTCACTGAATGATCTTTTTTTACTCTCTTAAGCACCTTCTCTGTCACACGAAAACAATTTTCAATCAAGAGTACAAAGCACCCACTTGCAGCCGATGGACTTTATTTCCTGTGAATATAATTTAGCAGCTTTGGATACATTTCATTTAAATACATTTGCGTGGTGAGGCCAAGTTAGCCTTTGACTTAGGGTGAACCAAACTTCTTTCCATCCAAATACTTAAAGAAGGGAGTGACCGTTGTAGCATCCAGGTTAAATACACTTTTGCATACTGGTGTGTGCTGTGAAATGCAGTTAGACTATTTCTGCCTCTCTCTTTCTTGCCTTTTTTTTTTTTTTTTTTTTTT
>VYZV01025192.1:837467-916874 GCA_013401275.1 Pandion haliaetus
GTTTTTTTTTGTTGCCCCTTTCTTTTTTTTTTTTTTTTTTTTTTTTTTTTTTTTTTTTTTTTTTTAGAGGGAAGTAATTTAAGTAAAGCGTTTGAGTGTTGTGGGGGTGTTTTTGTTTGGTTTTTGTTCATTTCAAGCCATGTTGCATGACTAGCACTGCAGTGGGAATTGCCCTGCTGGCAGTGACAGCCGGTGAGCCTGGTCAGAGCTCCTTCCCTGGGTCAGTGTGGCAGAAAGAAATGCCATAATGCCACTTTCCTCCCCAGATTCTCTTCCACTGAGTAATTTATTAATTACAGCATGTCCACTGGAGAACAAAACCTTGGCCTAATTTTATTTTGAGTGTCATGGGATGAGAGCTTGCTTAGTAGCTGGGAGCAGAGAGTGTAAAGACCAGGCTGTAACAGGATAAATGAGGTTTGGAGGAGCAGTATTTTTTAGTTTTCATTTAAAGATTTCAATGCGCCTTACAGAGGAGAGAAAGGACCATTTTACAGGTTGAAAAATTGAGACATGGGGAACAGGAACGACTCAGTGAAGGTCATACAAGAAGTGAGTCGCTGTCTGTGATCCCCAGGGTACCTGCTAGAGTTTTGCTTCTCATGTTCATCTAATTTTCTGGCTATAGATTATAACTTTAAAGAAATGGTGGGAGAGGATGAAAGTCTACAGCCAATGTTGTATAGGAGGCTAGATGCAATAATTTCAGATGGTTTTGGCCTCAAAGATCTACAAATTAATGAAATATCATCTGGGCTGAGATGAAGTTCAGAGGTTCTTGATCAGCCTATCATATAATCAAACTTGTGAGACTGGCATTTCTTTTCCAAAGTTGCATTTGGATTTGGATACTTTCAAGGAAAATTAATTTAAAATGTTGTCAGAGAAATTATTCATACCAGCAGTAGTTACACCCGAGGGCAAGAATAATAAAATAACAATATAAACAACAGAGTTCCTATTCGTGGAGAACCCTGAATGAGTGAACCACTGGGTTAAAAACAAACAAACAAACAAAAAAAACCCCCAAAACCACAACCTGCTAAAGAGTGTGAGAGAGCAGATACGTCTGAGAACCAAGACTTGATCTTGGAGAGTCTGAGAGAAGAAAGAAACTTAGAAAGAAAAGCGATTTGATCAGTTACTTTTAGCAAATAATTTGCTGAGCTATCTAGCGTCCATCTTCTTCAGAGAAGCACTTAGAGGCAGTGGCTGTCTGTTAAAATGGCTTGTGTGTTCAGCACCTTCTGCAAAGGAGGTTTGAGCTCTTGTCAGTAAACACTAAATAAACTATAACAATAATTAAGAACCTGCCACTTTATAGAAAGCCTTGTGTTTGCTCCACTTTTCTAAAGGTGAAAAAGGCTGTAGCTGTTCAGACAACAGCACTTTGTCTGTGGTTCTTGTGAGTTGGAGTATGGACCAGGTTCTGAACATGCTGATCAGTGAAGCCCCCTGATGAGAAATACCCCAGCCCAAGCAGTTTTGTGAGTGTGGAGGAGGACACAAGTTCTTTTCTAATGCCTTGAATGCCAGCAGGACAAGTTTCAGCTTCCACTGGTTTTACCTGGTGATAGAAACCTAGGTAGCTTGAATTATCTTGAACACAGCTGTGGGGAGTTGACCCTGGCTAGACACCAGGTGCCCACCAAAGCTGCTCTATCACTCCGCAGCTGGACGGGGGAGAGGAAATACAATGAAAGGCTTGTCGGTAGAGACAGGGAGAGATCACCTGCTAATTACCATCATGGGCAACACAGATTGGACTTGGGGAAATTAGTATAATTTATTAACAAACAAATTAGAGGAGGGTAATGAGAAGTAAAACCAAACCTTAAAACACCTTCCCCCCCACCCCTCCCTCCTTCCTGGCTCAACTCCACTCCCGATTTTTCTCTGCCTCCTCTCTGCCAGCGGCACAGGGGGATGGGGAATAGGGGTTGGGGTCAGTTCATCACACCTTGTCTCTGNTCACAAGTCCTGCCAGAAAACCTGCTCCACCGTGGGCTCCTCTCTCCACAGATCCGCAGGGCCTGCCAGGAGCCTGCTCCAGCGCGGGCTTCCCACGGGGTCACAGCCTCCTTCGGGCATCCACCTGCTCCAGCATGGGGTCCTCCCTGGCCTGCAGGTGGGTATCTGCTCTACCGTGGACCTCCATGGGCTGCAGGGGGACAGCCTGCCTCACCATGGTCTTTCCCCATGGGCTGCAGGGGAATCGCTGCTCTGGCGCCTGGAGCACCTCCTCCCCCTCCTCCTTCACTGACCTTGGGGTCTGCAGACTTGTTCCTCTTATGTATTCTCCCTCCTCTCTCTGGCTGCAGTTGTGCAGTTTTTTTCCCCTTCTTCAATCTGTTCTCCCAGAGGTGCTACCACTGTCACTGATGGGCTCAGCCTTGGCCAGCGGCAGGTCCATCTTGGAGCCTGCTGGCACTGGCTCTGTTGGACATGGGGGAAGCTTCTAGCAGCTTCTCACAGAAGCCACCCCTGTGTCTCCCCCGCTACCAAAACCTTGCCATGCAAATCCAGTACGGCAGCACTCAGCCTTTGTAGAGAATTTTAAGCTTTACCTACTAACCTGAAAATTCATTTTGCTTGCTATAAAGTGGAACGCTTCAAATTCCTATTGTTTCTAAAATCACTCCAGATAACTCCTTCTAGCTGTCTTTATAAGCCTGAAAGGTGTTCAGATTTACCAAAGTATTCACTGCTTAAAGGCATGCCTTCCTTTTGCACTGGGAAAAATAAATTGAGGCTTTCAGAAGCAGAAAATGAGCAGACTGTGCTATGAACTGGTGTTGCAATTGCAGTTCTTCCTTGAAACTGCAAAGCGTTCCAGCCATTTTGATTTCATAATCCATGGTCTTCCAGTGGGTCAACTGCCTGACCCTTAAACTCGGGAGGGATCCAATACCGTGGGTTTAATCTGCCTAAAACTAGCCAAGTCTGAAATACTGAGTCAAAATTGAAATACAGCTAATCTAATATGTATTGATTTTTATTTTTCTTTAAACGGAGCTTGTCTAGGAAATGCAGGTTTTCAAGAAATGTCTGGGGCAAAATTCACTTATTCTTTGGTTTATTAGAAAACATGAGTGATCTGCTATAATTTCAGTGCCATATTCTTTCTGTATGTGTAGAGAAAGCAAGAGTGTTTTAAATCCAAGTTAGAAGTAGCACTGGATCATCTCAAGCAACTGCTTTCTTAGATCTGCTTGTCTTTTCTTATCTTGCTGAAGAGAATGTATGTGGGTAACTGAAATCACCGGATTTGTTAGTTCACCTGAAAAGAAATTACTTGTTTTACTCTTCCAAGAAGGGACAAATTAGGTTATATTACCACTGATGCCTAAATCAGTAGCTGAGGGTGGGTAGCTCAAGCCTATGAGTAAAGTTTTTTGGAAGCTACTTATTGAGAATCAGAGTAAAATTTGGCCTCTTAAGCCACAGCTGTGAAAAATTTACCCTTCATGAGTGAAGCTGGGAGAGGTCCCACTTACCTCAAGTGTTTTTAGTGAGTTAAGCACTGAGATTTCTAATATATCACCATTTTACAACCCTGAGCCCCAGTAAGAGAGGTCCTGTGCGGGCACAGCTTTTCAGGAGTCAAATACCAGGGAAAGAATTCCTGCTATCAGGAAACGCTTCCAACAAGGGTTGTGTGATTTTTGTCTTGCACTTATTTGAGATAAAGTATTTGCAGTCATCATAGCCAGCCTTCACAACAGTCAGATCTAATGGCTCCAAAAAAGATAGAGCTAAATGACATTAGCTCTGCAAACATATAAAAAGCAGGGAATACTGCATTCTGTACATAGGCACAAACATCTAGCCCAACTAGAGAAAAGACAAAGAACTGTCCTAAGGTTCATAGAAACCCTTGCAGTGTATTAAAATGCACGAGGTGTGTTGATTCACACCAGGTAAGATTTGATCCAGAGCATTAGCTATCTGACTACTTATCAAACCCACACAGAAATCCTGGCCAGAGATCTTTTCATAAAGAGGAATGCTTCTAATAAATTGGATTTCTGCATAGAAAGATAAAACCTCTGAGAATATTTTGCAGCATGTTCCCATGGAATGTAAAATTTCCTTAGATGGGCAATGGTGTAGCTATCATATTTAATTAATCTTCTTCCTCAAAGAGGTTCTTATCCTCCCACCTTTGTAATGCAGTTCAGGTCACTCCACTGGGATTTTCGCCCCATGTCTGGCATTAATGCCAATTCAATGCATCAGTTCAGATGAGATGATGGAGGAGTTCAAACCAGAGGTGAGCTGGGGTTATGCAATTTGGAAATGTGGGAGGCCTTTTGCTGAATATAGATACTGCCTCCTGATGCAAAAAGTCATGCAGGAGCCCCAGTCCACTCATCCTAAAAAAGGTATCCCTTCATCATGCTAACCTTGCTAAAGCTCTCTGTGCTCCCCTGCAGGGCATTTGTTTGCGATGACTTGGATATGATCTATTTCTTCCAAACGCAATACAATGTACAAAAGCAGAACAAATGATAAAATATTACCTTGGTCTTTTTTATTTCTTTTCCCTATTTTTTCTGTGCTCTGTATTTTCATTCCTTTAAGGCTCCCTTTTCTACCCCTGCAAATCTCACATATGCAGCACAGGCAGATGTTTCCAGTGGAGTGTGTGCTCACTCCGGTGAGTAGCCCTTTCTGAGTCATCATCTGTTAAATACCTGCATCCTAATATACTCTGCCTAGCCTAAATCTGAAGTGCATTAGAGTGATGGGAATCAAATGCGGAGTTTGGATTTGATTCAAATTCTGAATCCATGCTAAACTGGCGCTGTTCTTATCTGAGCTTTTAGTTAATGCATTTAACAAGAAAAAATTCTGCTGTGGTGGCTGCTTTCATCTGTGTAGCAATGAGAACTTGCAGCACTACAAACACATCTCCTCGATACTTGAGTTGTGTGTTGCAACCAAGTCGCTTATGGTCTGTTCTGAGTTTTCCAGTTGTTGCAAGAAGGTATAAATTCAGTAGTTTGCTAGTGTATGTTCCAAGCAGCGTAGCTGTTCAGTAGCCATCAAACCCCACATTCAAACAAAGAAACTCTGGGCTGATTCCTCCTTAGCCTGAAGCAGTATTTCTAGTTTGGCTCTTCCAAACTCTCCTCCTGCAGAAGCAGGAGATACTGCAGAAGGAAATGGATAAGGGGCCCCTTAACCAATGTGTACAAGTCTTTAGTGTTTCTCTTGGTTCTCCAAAGCCCCAGGACTTCTAGAAGGCAGCAGGGGTGTGTTTTGCAAGCTCCCCCTCTGCGGGTGCTGTGATCAGTCCAGCCTGGCAGTGCCAGCACTGATGTGACTGGAGCAGCACTTGGCATCCTACAGCTTGCTCTGAAGAGGTCTTCTGTTTCAGAGGTTGTCTTTGATAGATTCAAATCTAGATTTATTTGCTGAGCTTTCAATAAATTATCTGGGCATTGGCGAACCAGCTGAACTGAGAACAGTCGGGGAAATAAACAAATAGGCAATGAGAAATTTATGCCTCTACATAAACTGTCAAATCCCTGGATGACTTATGTCTGTCTCAATATGGTTGTTAATTGTTAGCTTCTGTTAGGTTTTCCTTACGCTGATGGTGGCGCAGCAGAGCCCCTAAAGCAGGTTGGTACCTGAAGATCAGCTTGTAGATTTTGCCAGGGTGAACGGAAAGTATCTTTGTCTGGCATGGAGAAGTGAAAGCCAAAGCAAGTGCAAACAGGCAGTGAAGCCGCACGTTACCTTACCTCTTTGTGCTTCAGTTCCCCATTTAGGAGGAGGGTATTTCTTTTCTTCTCTGATTCAGTCCATCTTGTGGTCTTGACTTTAATGCATTTTACCTCTTACTTCCCTTTCTCTTATGTATACAGAGCCTGGGACAGTAGGGTGACTGCCCAAGAGCTGCTGTGACACAAACTTTGAGTTACCTTCACAACAGCAAGTGTGAGAACTGGGGAGCCATAGAGCAATAATGTCCAAACTCAACCAAAAGTTGTTTGGAAATACATACTAATTTTCTCATTCTCTCTTATGCAGTCTCTTGGCAAATGTTTAAGAATCTGGCTCTTCCTAGCAGCAATATTCATGCAAATCATCAACAAATCTGTTCCTAGGACACTCTCTCCTACAACAAAGGGTTAAAAATACAAACATTCACCAAAAAGAAGTATTCTTCTGGGTAGATGGGACAAGGAACATTTAATTCAACAAACCTTCTGCATCCTAAAGATGACTGAGCCGGTGAAATTCTAGGAGGAACCCATGTGCTGTATCAAGTGGGCATCTCATCCATTTTGAAACTGAATTTGTTTTTTTTTCCTGGAAATAATGAATGCCCTTCCATACCCTCAGTGCTGTCTCCTTCTGCAGAAACAAATGCCTCTTAAAAACCCTGGGAGCGTAGCAAACTAAGAAAATCAATGAACTTCTTTTTCCCCACCAACATCTAAATAGACATTTTTATGTGTTTTTTTACATCACTAGCTGTTGAACAAAAGGTCACTACTGATTTGAAGTTGGGCTTTATAACCCAGATGGCTTTAAAAAAAAAAAAAAAGCCATTTCTTTGGCTTTTCTTTTATCGGAGGGTGAATAAAAACATAACAGAAACAAACAAACATGTACATATCGCTATGCTGTGTCATTGCAACAGCTCTGTAGAAAAATCAAGCTGTTGACAAACTCAGGGTACAACTACACCAATGAACTTATATCGCGTTTAGCAGCACAACATTCCCGATGGGTCAGGTTGGCGTTGGTCTATAAATCGTGGAGATTTAGGGACAAATATTGTAAGAACAATAGCCTCTCTCCCTTCTAATATTACCCAAGTGTTCAAGGCCAGGTCGGATGGGGCTTTGAGCAACCTTGTCTAGTGGAAGGTGTTGGAGCTAGATGACCTTTAAGGTCCTTCCAACACAAACTATTCTATGATTAATACCTCTTAGTTCACACTGTAGCAGTGTATTTCTATTACGAGCTATTCTTTGGAAATGTATTCTGTCGGAAGCAATCTGCTAGAAGTGCTCTCCAGATTTAAGCCAAAATAGAAGAGAATCAGGCTTACACTGAAGGAGGAAGCAAAACTTAGTGCAGTTAAACTAATTCTGCTGCATAACAAATATCTGCTGTTAGAATTGCCCCAAATGGAGTTTTACATTTGTGAACAAAACCTCCCAGGTTTCTACTGGGTAAGTGATCTATCCTGGTTATGAGCAGAAGCATTGCGCTATGAGCTGAAACCTCTCTGGAAGCAGTTACACTGGAGGGAGTAATTTGTGCAAATTACTGTTTCTCCTGTTGTCACTCTGAGCAGGCTTTTATACCTGGCAACAGTTTTAAATATTTATCTTCTGAAGCAAACCTAAGCTGCATTTCCAAAATAAAATTTGATGGTGTCGTGGTTTAACCCCGGCCAACAACTAAGCACCACGCAGCCGTTCACCCACTCCCCCCCCACACCCAGTGGGATGGGGAGGAAATCGGGAAAAGAGGTAGAACTCGTGGGTTGAGATAAGAACGGTTTAATAGAACAGAAAAAAAAACTAATAATGATAACACTAATGAGATTACAACAATAATAATAAAAGGATTGGAATATACAAGTGATGCACAATGCAACTGCTCACCACCCGCCGACCGACCAACCCGGAAATCCCTCCTCCACCACGCGCCCGCCGCAGTTCCTAAAACGTCATATGGTATGGAATACTCCGTTGGTCACTTTGGGTCAGCTGCCCTGACTGTGTTCCCTCCCAGCTTCTTGTGCCCCTGCAGCTTTCTTGCTGGCTGGGCATCAAAGGCTGAAAAGCCTTGACTTTAGACTAAACATTACTGAGCAATAACTGAAAACATCAGTGCGTTATCAACATTCCTCTCATACCTAGCTCAAAACTTAGCACTGTACCGGCTGCTAGGAAGACAATTAACTCTATCCCAGCTGAAACCAGGACAGATGGTCAAACAAACAGCAAGACCTTTTCCTGACGTAGTGTGTTTTCCTTTCATCTGAACAGGAAGACTTTGTGCTCTGGTTTGAGGAGGGTGTTGCTCTGCTTTGGTTCGGTTCATCCAGCTGTTGGGTTTTAATTTGACTCCTGCTGCTGGGGGAGGCTCCTGCAGCCATCCCAGTATCCCAGCGTGGGTGCCTCGTTGTGTGTGGGGGGTGGTGGTGCTGCCAGGCTGGCTGTGGGCAGAAGGGGTCTGTCCTGACCCCTCTGTTGGCATTTGCCAGCATCAAGAATAGAGATGCTCTGCTGCCTGGCAGCAGGAAAAATAAATGAGTATTCAGACAACTTGTAATTTAACAAACGTATCTTTTATAACAGCAAACAAGTGCCTGGGCAGAAGTGGAGAGGGATTCATGACACGGGTGAAATTCTGGCAATGTTGGGGAAAAGTGGTAGTTTTCACTGACTCAGAAAAGGCCAGAATACTGCCTTAGGATTTTTAAAGGCAACACATCCTTCAATGTAAATACAACAGAAGACCTAGATCTGCTGGCAATCTGTCCCTTTGAAGTGACAGTCAATCATACAGTAAAAACCGCTGGCTGGGCTCCTGCTGTGTGGAGGAGCGGGATATTCATCCAGCTGCAGAAACAGGGCCGGAGGGAGCCCTGAGAGATCTGCCTGCTCATCCCAAGCAGGACCAAATCCCAGTAAACATTCCTGACAAATCTTTGTCTAACCAACACTTAAAGACCTCTGGGGATGGATATTTCATAGGCTCCACAAACAGTCCCTTAATAACCTGCTATGAAATGAAAAGCAAATTTAATGAGGGCTCCAGCAGCTCCCAGTTCAAACATCACTTTAGAAAGACAAAGAAGTTAAAAAATTGAGTCAATTTACATCTTTTGGCAGGAAAGTGTAAGTCACTAGGAGGAAAGAAAGGCATGTGGTAAAATACACCCTTAGTATGTAGTAAGGAAGGGGAACTGGCACAGCAGCAGCTGCGTTTACCACCTGAAATGTGAAAAAATCAAAATAAAATTGGTGAAAATATCAGATACAGCTAATACCACCAGGTACTAAACTAAAGGAATAAACGTCAAAGAGGCTGCACAAAGTACAGCGTAGGACATACTGGGGTGGCACAGCTATGTTCATGGGCCAAGTGACATCTGACTGCGTGGGAAGGAGGAGGACTCTGTGCAGCCATACCAGAGCTACAGCTGCCATTAAAAAAAAGTTTATTCCAGGAGAGAAATCAATGATTTTTTTGTTGCTTTTATTTAAATTTAAAAAAACCAAACAACCTGCAATAAGTTATAATATTAAAGCGATGAATGAAATTCTTCTTTGCAAAAAATCCATTTGTGACATCTTAATGTGTCCTAAATATAGTAGGCTCTGAGATGCACCGCTTGCTTACCAATAGAATCGATTATATTTATCATGCTCGTGATGGGCACATGGCAGCTATGCTCAGGACTGGCTTGCTCCGATATGATTGCTCTGTCTGGTGGAAAAAAACAAGTTTAATGTGACATCATCAATCTAAGACCAAGAACAGGATAGATTTTCTGATTACGAGGTTAAGTGATGCATCAAGAGAGAGCAGAGCTTGGTCATTGCTAATCATTTAAATTTAGGAAGACTGAGGACCATGACATTATTGGCTGGCATTAAAGAGCAGCTCTTTGATACCAGCCATTTGTATGTGTCCTGTCTTCTTCCTGACTATATTTATTATCCAAGCAATAGGAAAATAGGTTTGGGGAAGCCATTCCGTTCGGTCTTTTGGTCTTCGGTTCTGTCTAGCTGGTAACAGCACCGTGATGTAACCCAGAAACCCAAGAAATGCTTGCACAGCTCCAAATATAACACGCATTTGGCTCTTGGATCAGTGCAATCCCGCTGAAACCACGGGAGAAGAAGGAAGTGCATCAGGCATAAAAGGAAATTTGCCACTAGGTTTGCAGACCTTGTTACTGGTGTGCTAGTTAACATCAATGAGTTGCTGTTCTCGTGTAGACTCAGGAGCGAGCTTCCAGTCAGATTTAATCTGTATTATGCAAAACAAGGGTTGACTCTTCCGCAGCACGAACATGAAGTGCTGAGCGTCCTTGGCCTCATTTGGTAGCAACAGCAGCTGGAGTTTCCTCCTGGAAATTATGGGGAGGGTGATGCTGGATTGGTCTCTCTGTACCTGCGTGGGAAGGACATGTTGCTGGATACCAGAGTCCACTGGTGTTTAGGAAGATGCTCAAATGAGGCTCTAGACAGATCCTTGGGGGAACATGTTCTCTGTACGGACCTACCTACTTGTGAAAGCAGCTCTCAGGTCACACAGCAGTGTCAAATCACTGTCTTCAGTCAATGCTTTTGTTAGAAAGGCGGTATTATTGATGGTGAAATGAAATAATGTGAAAAAAGTCTGATTTAAGCTTCAGCCAATTAGGGAAGTAAGAGGAGGGACGTCCATCTGTACACATAACAGGCTGGTCCACCCTTCTCTCCTTTACACAGTTTGTCCTTTACACTATACTGGTTTTAAATACGGCTTGCGGTCTCCAAGAGGGTTCTCATGTTTCTACACCAGCTCTGTCTATGCAGGTGTCCTGGGTGCTTCATGTGCTAGTCCTCACTACGTAGCTATGCCTGGGTGAGCTGCTGCATTGCTTCTTGGAAGACCAGGGCAAGACCCGGATGAGCTGTTACAATTTTTGTCTTAATTCTGTGAGACCAGAGAACAACCTGGGAACAAGCAATCCTCTGAAATGTGATTGTCCTCCACATCCATTATCCATTACACTTTCTACGTGATATAACTTCCTGCAAACCAGTCCAACAATTCCCATTAATGCACATTGGTTCACATTTGCTGAAATGCCCTGCCTGCTCCCAGTGAAGCCCCTGATCCTCAAAATTCAATGAAGTGAGTAGATGAATCAAGGCAGACTGTGCTGCTGATGTGCTGACTCTGTTTCCCCTGGCAATAATCCCATCATAAAAACCACTGCTGCCCTGCTTCAGAATGTCGTATCTTAGTGGAGGATGAGATTCCTCCTTCATAAAAGAAAAAAAAGACAGACAAGGTTGGACCCTCAAGAGTGATTTTTAATTATTTCCAGATCTTCTGGATCATTAGGAAGATGAAAGATGGCATCAGTTAAGATGCAGGGCACACTGATATAATGTAATTGATTTTTACATATATTTAACTGATGATTCATAAAATGTGATATGGCTGAAGCAGCACAGCCTTAAGTGCAGTCTGAATATGAAAGGTCCAAGCTCATAATAGAGAGATTACTGCGTCTGCCACTTCTGAAGGTGAGAGCCTGAGGACAGGATTCTTGACATTCATCATCATTATCCTTATTTATTATTTGCGTTATAGTAATGTCTAGAGGCCAGATCCTGATGCTGGTTGTGCTAGGTGCTCGCAAGTAGAACGGAGAAGTGAAACGCAGGAGTGCAGTCTTGGCATCACTGACGCCAGGATGCCTGTTGGGCTTGGGATTTCACCCACGGAGCCTTGTCTTCACGGCATGCTGGTACATCCTGTCCAGAATCCATTAGATCACTTTTTTTCTAACTTAATATCCTTCATCTATAAAGAGGCTTGCCAACCCCACCATCTTTAGATAATTT
The DNA here is from genome assembly GCA_013401275.1 of Pandion haliaetus. Classification (NCBI taxonomy): domain Eukaryota; kingdom Metazoa; phylum Chordata; class Aves; order Accipitriformes; family Pandionidae; genus Pandion; species Pandion haliaetus. Next base: position 849,074 of record VYZV01025192.1, read on the forward strand.
CGATGACTCTGGCTTCCTGGTGTCTAACCGTCTGGCAGCCAAGACTGGGGGTGCTTCCAGGCTCCCACCACCCTCGGGGCTGGCTGTGGCGAGGAGCGAGGAGCGCCTGCAGCCCCCCTGCATTGCTCCGCTCCCGGGACCGCTCCTGCAAGCGGTAGTGGTGCAGAGGCACCGGCCCGTCAGCTTTGCCACGGAGGTCTCCCGCCCTCGGAGGGCATGTAGCTCACGGGGCAAGGTGGCTCAGGGCAGAGAGGCAAGCTAAACCCACCTTAAGTAATCTGTATCGCAGCCACTGTTTGTCAGGCTGAGGACTCTGAGGATTAGATCTGACAGCCAACCTAGAAAAACTGTGCAAACCCTCCTCATCTATGAGATGTTCCAGGCTTTGATAGCTTCAATTTTTCATTTCAGGGACTTATATTGATTGCTTTAAGAGTTGCGCACACACACACACACATATATACACGCACACAGAGTACAGGAAAATCAGAGCAAACTTTTTCCCAAACAGTCATATCCCAAAGGACTAGGAAGGATTGATTTTTACACATTTGGCTTTTAGGCTATTCACATCTCAATCCAGACAATTTTCTTTCAAGAGAGTCCACTATAGTCCACTTAATTGTATTTTCTAACCAAGCAGTGGAAGAGATTTGTTGGCTTTACTGTCCAAAGAAGACACAAATCTTTGCTTCCATTTTTTTCCCTTGAGTTGATAATATAGTGAGTGAATTTCTGACCCTAAAAGCAATAAAATATCAAATTGTTGAGTCCAACACCATAGGGAAAAGATTAGTTCATAGAGGAATTTAAAGACTTGGAAAGGAGGACCTGGCTGTATATTTTTCTTTTTTTTTCTTTATTGGGTAGTAATTACTCTTAGTATAACTTTCCAATTTGGTCAGGACAGTATGCTAGCTCTGATTCTGTGCTTCACATAATAACTTGGAAAAATAATCCCAGTATGGGCATTAAAAAGGCATTCTTTTATATATTTTCTTTGGCTCCAAGTTTAATAGCTGAATATATTGTACTTGACCAGGTTAGGTATTCCAATGACATCTTGTAAATTGGGTTAAAAATAAAGTTTTGTAATACCTTTATCCAAGTTTGAACATTTATTTAAGGCTCAGATGTTATAAAATAATCAGTTAAAATACGTGGTTTTATTTGCAACCTGCACCATACCTCCCTTACCCTGGAAGCAAGACCGTGAGGCACAGTTAGGTCAGAGAGGTGCTGCTTTGTGGAATAGCAACACAAAGACAATTATCTAATTATCTAACTACTTTGTTCAGCACTTCACAAGCTGAAGAATTGAAGATCCAACCCACTGAAATCAGTGAGGCTTCACTCAGGGCTAGTCTATTTTAAAATCTCCCGAGGGCTGGTGGCAGTGGGAGCAGCGGTGCTGGCGTCCCTCCTCCCCCCTGACGCCCCAGGGAGCGAGCCGGCAGGGGGGCTGTGCTCGTGGGGACTGCCACGGCGGAGCGCTGCTCCACGCTGACTATTTCGACAGCTCACGGTACGCGAGATTAATCTAGTCCAAGAGGCGACAGGATGCTTCTAGCACAAGGAGCCCACACTGGCTCTGACCTGATTTTGGCAAATTCAGAGTGTCAGCTAAAGTGAAACTTTTTTCAATGCTTTTATGAAAATAATTTTTTAAAAAGCACAACAAAAATTCATTTTGGTCAGAATATTTTGCTGGTCAACTAATACAGCTCCATGCTAGTCCTTCTCTCAATTTTCCTAGCTGACTGAGGAATCTCATGTCATAAAACAGCTTGCCAAAAGCACCTCTGTATACAACCTGATAAAACCAAAAGTAAAGTTTCAACGCACTTTGTTTCTTGAAATAGAGGTTAAACCCCTTGGGGGAGAAAAAGTGGGGTGCACTGAGCAAACAGGAATTGACCCTTAAATGCAATGTTGAATGCGTGAAGTTGTAATAACAGTTACTGCGAATAACTGTTTATTCCATTCCAGCAAAACAAGCGAATAAACTGCCGATGGTGGTTTGAAACTTCATACAGTGTAATATTCTTGTAATGGAATGCTTTTAGAGAGGAGCAATAAAAATAAATCGAAAACTGCTTTTCTGCTGGATACAGCTGGCATAAGCACCATCTGAGCAAACAGGATAACACAAAGCTTAACGTAACATCTCCTTTTTTATTACTCAGAAGCGACAGGTCTTATAATAGTATAAATTCACTTAAAAAATGGACTTTTTTAGAAGCCCTCCGTGTTAATTCTGAGCAGTATAATTACAGGTCTTTTTATGATTTATGTTAGAGACCAATTAGCTTGCTTCCGAGACTCTTGAAAGACTGTTCTTCCCCTTCCCGTGCGGGTCTCGCTCTGCTCTGAATTTATGCACGTGAAGCAGTAAAGTGAAATTGTTCATAACCAAGGGAAGTAACTGTATCTGTTGGCTTGGCTTTGCTTTAAGTACATTTTCTGCAAGACGGCTGTCATAAGAAATGCAAATTAGCGACAAGGCACTTGGTTTTGTAAACCAGAGTACATAAAACGGTTGCGCGGTTCTTGGCAGTCATCAATGGTTTGCAGCCCTCCCGGCTGTCCCCGTGTCACTCAGTCCTGCTCACAGGCTGATTCCCTTTGCCTCGTGAAGCCTCACGTGCCCCATTCCCGTCCAGGTCTGAGCGTACGCACCCAACCTGAGTCATCAGGGCTACCTGACCCCCTCAGTCTCACCCAGCAGCTTGCCTGTTTCCAGCAGCAAAGGTCGCTCAGTGGATTGCCGCTGAAGGCTTGGATGCAGGATGCTCTGTAAAAAATACATACTGTCCTTTCAGAAAGATATTCCAATTCTTTCCCAGGTTCTGTGCATTAAAAAAGAAAAAAGTATGCCTTGTAAGTGATTATATAAGGAGTTGCTCAAGTTCATGTATCTGCTTGCTCTTATGTTGTTTTGCATCTCTCACCAAAAAATCCGTGTGTGGGTTGTATGTGGGTTGCAGAATGGTCTTACCTAGCAGTTTCAGAGCTAGCTCAGCTTATCTCTTTAAAAAATGGAAAACGTCTTATTATAATGACTATAGAAAGATGGAGAGGATTTTTAATTGCTAATTACACTACTTAATTTTTAAGCCAGGTCTTTAGCTAGTATAAATTAGTGATATTTGTTCCCTACTCACTTTTCTTGCGTTTCCTGCCATGCTTACTGTAACCTAGTAACGACTCTTCTAGCCTAACATGGACACATCTTAGTGCATCCAGAATGGGACAATGCACAGAAAGTGTACAGAAAGAGCATGACCTCGCTGCTTGAAATTGCTCTTGCAAATAGAGCCTTTAGTGTTCAAATTTCCCTTTGGAAGGTCATAACAAGTAAAAACTGTGATACAGCCCAAGCAAACTACGGCACTACCACCAAATTCTCTTGCTACTTTCTTTACTAAGCAGCCGCATTGCACTTTATTTTCCTTGCCTCATGCTCGATAGTACTTGATGATAATCTTAATTTGTGTCGTTCTTTGAATTCTAACTAAAGAAGCATTTTACATCTACATTAAGGGAGTTGCTTCATCACTGCAGTACAGGGCTCTCTGGGACAGAATTCCTTGGCTGTTTAGCAGTACCTACGCACAACAGCTCTGGACATGAAGCGACAGATCTGTTATTAATATATGACTAAGTAGCCCAAGGGTTCGATAATGTCTTTCTCCTCAAGGTCACCAGTTCAAATATGACACAAGCTGGAAGTCGAAGTTATTACCATTTGATGGCTTTTTGTTAGTCTGTGTAAAATTAAGATTGCACATCTTGCACATTAATGGACTTTCTCCAGGACATGTCTTAATGCTGTATGCTTGGAAGAACTATCAGACACGCGTAATGATGGTCCCTTGGCAGTGAGCAAACACTTGACTCTTTGCTGGTGTTGCAGAACTGATGTCAATTGTTTGCTGTTTTCAGAGGCATAATACTGATCTCTGTTCTGCTGTCTTCTCCATGATTTACGTAGTTTCTGCACGTGAGCAGGTTATCGTGGGTATATCGACACAACATTTTATAGGGAAATGCAAGCTTCCTCTGCCTTCTCCAGGTGTTTTGATCTGGAGGCTATATATTGTCACAGTTAACCTAAACTAGTAATTCTACCGAGACTTAGGGCTCAGTGATACGCTGATATACAGCTTCTGGTCATCCTAAAACGCAGATGGCTTTCGCCTGCCTAACTCGTAGTCCCATCACAGTGGTAACAAAATTTCCCTCTAGCAGGATGCCAGCGCTCACTCAAACGAGGCCCAAAGGCTCCTAAGGAAACCAAATTTCTGCTCCCCATGAGCTCCTGGAGCCAGCAGCAGAGCAAAACCACCATCACACCTTGGTGATGGGAATGGCCACGGCCCTTGTGCAAACGCAAGCTGGCGGCAGGCAAGCACGGAGCCTGCCTGCTTCCCTTTATTGCTTTTAATCGGGCGTGCAACTCTGGTGATTGGGTCTTTAATATGTGACAAACATCTGATCTGTTCCCCATTCCTCGGGCCTGTCTTGTTGCCTTTCTTGTTACAGCAGAATGATTACAGAGCACTTTGTCAATAATCCAGCAAACCTATCATACAGTCAATCAATGGGAGCTGGTTTTGTCCAAACTTGCCTTAGCTGTGTGTCTGAGGACTGCCAAGGGGAGGGATACTGCTTTGCCACTTATAGGGAGACGTTATCCTTACAGATATTCCTCTGTCTCTTTTGTCTATATAAAACCTATTGTTGCTGATCAGTATCGAGGAGCTCTGCATAAAAAGAAATCCCCCGAGTCCACTCCTGCTATCCATCAAGTGATTATATGATTAGGGCACTGGGGCACAGGAGCTCTGGGCAGGGCTGTGTCCCATCACGGAGTGCAGGCACAGAGCAAGCGACAGCCGCTCGCCCCAGGAGCCGCAGTCGAGGCAGCTGGAGCATGGACGGCAGGCGGGAGATCATTGTCTGTGTCTTGTGGTAAGGAAGTCGGAGGGCCTGGATTATGCAGGTGGCCCAAGATCCCAGATCCCCGGGAGCAACAGCGGGCATTCACTGAGCGTGCATCACCTTGAGACTGCACTGTTCATGTGAACTCATACGAGGAAGGATAGGAACCCATAAGCACCCATGAGTCAGAGGCACTTACCTGAAGCAGCTGAACTAGGAGCAGAGTTGCCCACAAGAGAAAGAGCGAGACACTTCCAGAAGGTAATTCAGCCCGTCTACAGCCAAAGGGCTTCCAGAGGTGTCTTTCTGATGCCTGCTCCACAGCTATCAGCCACTGGATTTCTAACTTGGAAACCTCAGTTAAGTGCTTGAACTTGGGTAGGATGACTCCAAGTCCTTGTGTTTCCATTTTTACTCTTTTTAATCCTTTTACAAATCCAGGATCTTGCTAGCAGGGAATGAAGGCCCAGGGAAGCGAAGCTGCAGCATCTCTGTTCACTGACAACGCTGTGCCGCGGTGTCCTCAGTGACTGTATCTGTGACTTGTATTCACAAACTGCCTCTGTGCTGCAGCCTTCCTATCTGCAAATCAGGAGATGAAAGCTCTGATAGTATCTCCAGTGTATATGCTTGTTGTTTAACTTAATAGATATTTTAAAGAAAAGTATGGGCAAAAAGCACAGAGAGAAAATACTTTTGTTAGCTGGTAACTTGTAGAGGCTGTTTCAAAAAGCCCCACCTGACAAGGTTGTAAGGAGTGAGTGGATGTTTCCCCAGTGTAGAGGGCAGGAAGGAATTTTATCCCGTTTGGTTATCAGATCAGTTCTTACTTGAAATCCCTGGCTTTGCTGCTGAGGTTTTTCTTCATTGTTAACTGTGCGAAGAAGGTGCCCAAAGGCTTGGCCGGTAGTGTCCGTCCCTTTCTGGCTGTGTGCTCCTTTGTCCTCGCTGCCTTTCACCCACCGCGGTGGCAGGCGGAGACCACCTCTGTGTGTGCTGCAGCTGCCCACTGCAGAGTGATCCTCTGCTTTTATGTTCCATGCAGGCCAAAGTTTTGCTCCTGATAAACCAAGCTGGTGGGTCTGAAGATTTCCAGTATAAAGTTAGTGGTGTCACTGGTTCTTTGGGGCCCAGAGACAACTTGTATGAAAGGGAGACACACTGAATTTGATATCCAGGGATGCTGTCCAAGGACAAAGCAGTTTGACCTAAATTTTTCCGTGTAATGGCAGGGCTTGCAGTAATGAATTCTGTCTTATCTGCGTGATGGGGTTATGATTTGCAGACATCAAAATCCGTAATTCAGTGAATGCTGCTCTGAACTTGGAAGGGCGGCTAAATAAATAAATAAAATTTGTCAATGCAGAATAATATGCTTGCACATGGTTAGCAATAGCCAGGCAACTGTATATCACAGCAAAGAATAATGTCAGGTTTTGGAATCAGATAAATTGCAAATAACAATGCAGAAAGCAACTGAACCTTGAGGAATATCAGCAGCTAGACTAGATGAGGTGGCTGCAAAAAGCCGTTGTTTGGAAGAGAGAAATAGAGACCAGTAAGACAGGGAAAAAAAAAATGGAGAGGGAACAGCAGGCCATAAAGCTGTGATCAAGAGCAGGAGAGATGATAAAAGGCAATGGACAGCCCAGAAAAAATATTAAGAAGCAATAAAATGCAGCATCAGTGGAGATAAGATGATAATTTGTTATTCTCAGCAGAGCCATTTCTGCACCAGGGCTCTTTCTAGACTCAAAACCTAAGCTCCGTTCTGCCTTGCACCTTGTGCAGTGATTTACACCTTGACAAAGCGGGAGGAAAATCCTCCAACCAGCGAGTAAGAGCATTTGTGTGTGTACTTGTGTGTGTTTCGGGGGAGGCAATCTAGTTGTGGCAGAGTTTAAACTTATCCCTGAAAGGGCTGAAAGGTCATTTCCAAACTGCTTTGGCTGGTAAGGAGTTGTGCCTCCAGGACTGCAGTGCAAATGAGAATCAGACCCACTTTTCCCTTGGAAAAATGGCTCAGCAAGGCAAGTGGAGATGTGAGAACCAAATACCCCATAATAGCTGGTAGGAGAAGTAATAGTGATCCACACAAATGTGAAGGACAGTGCGTCCCACACCAGTGACAGTCTTAGTCAGGTAAAGGATTTGGAGGGATTCGTGCGTGGCGTGATGCCAGCTGCTGTGGGCACACACAGTGTACTCACTGGGCATACGCTCCTTTTGCTCCCAATTGCAAGTTTCAGTTCAGCCACAGTCAAACATGGTAGTTCAAGACACCTTTGACTCTTCCATTAAAATGTCACTGGGTTTGGCTGACCTTCAGAGACGTGATGTCTGAGCATTGAACAGGCACATAGGAGCAGGTGGGTGCGCATGTACGTGTACCACAGGGCAGAGCCACCTCCAGCGATGTAGGAACCAGCCTGCGAGATGGAGGAACATGGACTGGAGAGCCTGGGAGTGCCTGTGGGGCTGAGAGGAAAGAGAACTGCATGGAACTATCTCTCAACTCCATCTCTGCATCCTCTAAATGGCGCAGGCATTGTTCAGCAGTTTTCAAAGATGCTGATAACAATGATACAGATCCCTGGTACTTATTAAGCTGATGGCTTTTAAACATTAAATCCTAGCTATAATTAAATTAACTGAAATTGTTTTTCAGAAAAAAAAAAAGAATTCTAAGCACTCCCCAGTAACATTTAAAAGGTGAAGGAATTGCCTGCAGGCCTAAATAAGCATTGCTGCAGATTGCATCCAGGACTAATTCGCTAGCTGATGACTGAAGTTGTAGTCAGGGGACTACAGAGGAGAGAGGGAAGAGGGAGGAGGGAAAAGCTTCATGACTGGGGAGGATTTTGTTGTGGTGTTGCTGTTTTTCCTGGAAAGGGATTCCAGGCCATCCTCTTGCAAAGCCAAGGAATTATCTCCAGAATGACATGATCATCCTGTTAAATCGGGAAGGGATTTCTTACCAAATTTTTTTTTCAGTTCCAAATAATGTTATGCAATCCTCTAGAACAGATCTCCTCAGCCTGCCCTCCCTCAAGACTTTCATCCTCTGTCCCGTGGGCAGCCTTTGGGAGGGAAGGAGAGAGCACGGAGGTGGTGAGAAGCAAAGAACTGGGGTCCAGCTCTGCTGAGCTTGAGTCCAATGGGGTCTGGCGGCACGTGGAGCCGGGGTCCCTGGCTGCCTTTGGGCTCCAGCAGTGTCATGCTGCCTTTCTGTGCATGCGGTGCTATGGACTGGGGATGCCGCTAGATGTGGTCCTGGTAACAGCAACGTGGGAAGGGATTTCCCATCCATCCCAGCGTGGTGAGATTGCCCGTGTGTGGATTTCCAAAGGGTCTGGGGAAGGGAAGGCTGTGCTGGAGCCGCCGCTGACCTTAATCTGAGTGTAGCCAAGTGTCAGGCTCCTGAGCAGGCAGCCTGGGAACTCTCATGAGCACAAAAATCCATTTTTAAAGAGAAGAGCTGAAGGAAACGACAAACTAAGTTACACAGACTAACCCGGCTTGCTGTTCTGTATTTAAATCCATTGTTATAGCCTCAGGCGTCCTTGAATAATTACTTTTGATGACTGGCTATGACGTGCTCCATTCGGCTCTAGATGATGCTACACAAGGCACGCCATGGCTCTCTGAGTTCAGTAACGCTGGTGAGGGTCTGAGCTGGCTGTGTGGAGCTGTGTCCCACCCGGAGAGGAGGGATCACCACTGATGGACTTTCGCAGGACAAACCCCTGAGCCCTCCGCTCCATGGCTCCCTGTGCTGTGTCTCTTCTCCCCACGTGCGTGTTTTACATGTGTGCGTCTCTCAGGGTGTCCTTCAGCAGACAGGCTGCCCTTCACACTGGCAGCCCAACTCAAGGCCTGAGGCAGAGTCAGATGGTCCCTCAGACAGCCCCAGGTCCCTTTGCTGCAAACTATCATACCTGGGGAAAAAAACCCAACCGTTTTCATCACTCCTCTATAAAGAACTTGGTGCTGATTAAGCTAGTTTCCACTCCAGCAGCATCGTTTACCTGGGAGGGGGAACAGCTCTGCGAGAGGCCAAATAACAACAAATTTATTGTAGGGAAAATTAAGGTTTGTGTTCAACAGGCCAGAGAAACACCCTCCTGTACAGGTTAGTCCTCACGCCAACAAACCACGTGTGTCTCTGGTTCCCGTTGATGTCCCTGGGTGGGTGGGTGGCAGTGGGAACCTCAGCTGTCATTTGGGATCTGACCCAGGAAAATTCCACGACACTCTTGGCCGTGAGAGCTGCCGGTGGGGCTGCCCACAGGAGCAGCTGCCGGAGTGAACAGGCAGAGGCACAGGCTGAGCATCTCCCTCGGCTGTGCGAGGACGCGGCTGCCCTGCCCATGGCTCAACTGCTGCATCAGGGTCGCTCCCCTTACCCCCCAGCCTGGGGTCAGCAATTTAATGCAATAAAAAACGCTTAACGGTGTTGTTGGAGTCTGACATAAAGTCAAATGCAGTTGTGCCCGAGTATAAGAAAGTACCGGTTAGGAACTTCAGGACAGAGCTTGCAGGAAGAGTGCAGGCATAGGCAACTGCCTGAATCTGAGCATCCACGGGGAAGGCACGCACTCTGGGCTGAACTTTGTTAAGTTCTCTGGGACGCGTGTGCTGCATCAGCCTCATGCTTGTACCTCCACACAGGGGTGAATTTGATCTTTGCAGCTTGCTTGAGTAGGTGAGAATAAAAGTGAACCTAAGTGTTAGAATCTGCTCTTCAGTTTGTAGCAGAGGTTCTGAGCTACAGCACATGCTTTTGTCAGATCACCTTTGCCAGGATCACCTCTGCAGAAACTGCTTCTGTTCTGGCTTTGAAGATCTGATTGAACTATGTTCTGTTTTGAAGGAATTGAAAATATACTTATTAGTTTAATAGATGGCTTCCTTTGGTTCCAGGATTTGTCCCTGTTAGGCACATCATTCAAAAATTATCTATTGTGGTTGAAAAAATAATTCCAAGACATCTGGATTTGTACTAATATCTGTGAGCGGCAAGCCTTCGATTTCCTTCATACTTCATTACTAGCGTGCCCCAAAAAGCAATCCTTTCTTAATCAGGGCTTGTTTCTCCTGTCAGACTATTGTTCATCATGATATATGAAGCAACAAGAAGGCATTTTCTTGATTTCCATAAGTTAAGCTAACCATCCACTGCTGACAGCGCTATTGAAACAGAGCAAGCTGAATGTTTAAGTCAGAGTTTTATATCAAATCTATCACTTTGACAAAGTGGATGTTTTTCCTTTCCTCCCTCCCGCTGAATTCCTCTCCCGGTTGAATGTGGTAACCACCACTTGGAGAAAGGACAGGAAGGAGGATAGGCAGGTGGACAGACACACAGATGACCGACAGACTGACAAGGTCATCACAGACCCCAGCTCTGTGTTACAATACAGGCTTACGGTTCTGTTTCCTAATGAAAGTTGGAAGTCTGGCAGTCTTGGAAATCACACTCCTCCATGTCCCATTTCATCTGCTTCTGACCCTCAGTAGGATAACGACCTCCTAATTCATCATGAGGAAAGCACTGCAAAGATTAATCATTTAATATTAGAAGAGCACTTTGATAGCCAAAGCACTACGTACCTGCTAATTAACAGTAACTGTTTGGACCATTGAAAATAAATGTATATTTTGTTTCCCGATGTGTGTTTGACAACACGGGCAAGAAAAGGATGGCTGTGTTATGAGAAAAGGGACAGGGAACACAAATTCCTGTTTCATGAAGTGACCTCAGGTGTCCAAGTCCCCAGGCTTTCTCTTTTCTCTTCCTGTTGGGCTTCCTCAGGTTAACCTCTCTTCTCTACTTCTGCTGAACAGGTTATTGCTGCTGCTGGAAAGCAAAGAGAGAAAAATCCTCTCTTGAGGTAGTAGGTGAAAAAGCACTGAAGTCAATAAAGATGCCCCATATAAACCTGTAAATGTGACCCAATAAATCCAAAGTGAGAGTTTTTTTGGTTTTCCCCTTACTGAACAAGTTGCTTTTGTTCTTCAGTTCTGGGTGCCTTTGCACTTCCATGTTGTGAGTAAGCATAATCTAGCAAAAGTAGCAGATACCAATCTAAACTAGAGCAACATCTGGCACTTTATTTAGCATGAGAAGTAAATCAGTAGGGTTGCAGCATACATCTTTGCTATCGTATTGCTGTTCTGAAATGAGTCATTTTGACTTTCTTATCTGTACCCTGGAAACCTGTGTCCTTACATTTGAGTTTTATGCACTGATGCAGCATGCCAGAAAAAGAAAAAAGTAAAAATAAAAAGATTACATCTTGTACCCACCAGTTGGTGGTTTCTTCTGTGCTCCTGACCAGTTAATGCTGTAAAGTTTATTTCCATTAGTTGTATTATTGCCTTTTATCTGCTTTTCCCCAGGGCACTTACTGTAACGTCAAAGCGCCAAATCTATTTTTATGAAATTGCCCTGTAAAAAAAAACAACCAACCACCCAAACAAAAAACTAAAAGGCCAGCAAGAAAAAAAGGTGATGGATTAGATCTTAAAGCATCAGAACAGCTCCTTGGGCTCCTTTCTGCCACTAGCTTCATTTCAAAATGTTTTGTTCCTTTGTCCCCTGATTTTCCATGGTCTGTTTTATTATCGCTGTTGTTACAGCATTCATCTAACGCTATATTACGTGCAAGGCTCTTGAAGTGCACTTTGCAGAGGAGGTGGTGAGGAATTAGATAACTCCACAAGGCCAGTGGAGAGACACATGTGGGATTTCTGAGCCAGCCCTCCAGTCTTGCTTAGTTTTGCTAACTGAAGTTTGCCAGTGACCTCCCGCAGCCCTGGTGCTGGACCAGAAGTCGAGAGCTGCGTGCTGCAGTCCTGCCGTGGGTTTTCATAACTAGCAGAGCCCACAGCTGGGAAAGAAAGCTGCACTCTTGAGTTTCCCCATTGCACCTTAAGATTTACTGCGCATCCCCAGAAAATAAGCTTTGTTAAGTTACAAATGAAAACAAATATCCCTTTAAAACAACAGTGGTAGAATAGCCTAGTGGGTCCTTTAGAAATGGAAAAAGTAATGCTGAGTTTTGTAGCTATGTACAGAAGCAGTTGCTCAGCTGTGTCCGGTTATATTTCACGTGTGGGATCGCCAGCAGAGAGGCAATGGTTTGGAATAAAGATCTCGGACGGTGATCATGTGGTTTACTTTCCCCCCAAAATTGGGGTTATTTCTAGATATTCTTTCACCAGCCAAAGTTCACATTATCATGGCATCTCAAATAACCACATCTGAGAGGTGCAGCTGCAATTCATCCCAGCTCCTAGGCAGGTTAGATGCCAGGGGACATAATAAATGGGACAAACGAACGTGTGAATGTTGAGAGTGGTTTTGCACTGATCAGTTTTCTTTCGGACTGCACGGTTTATCTACCACAGCTTAAAAAAAAAAAAATCATAAAAAAATTTTACTTGCAAAACACAGTAGTATATGTGGTTTTCCATTTATCCACGTTTAGGAGGTGTTAAATGTACTGGAACACAGCAATAACTACAGACTGCAGCTGTATCCCAGCCTGAACTCGTTAAGGCAATAGGTGCTAAAACCAGGTACTCCAGCTCCTTTCTGTGGGTCGTGCCCGGAGAGTTGGGATGGTTTAATCCAGGCAAAGGGCTACACTTTAATTTAAAACTAATGCTCCTTGCTAGAGGTATCCAATGTGGAATGACTCCAAACCACAAAGTGGTCTCAGCCTTCTCGTGCCTGACACTGCCAAGTCCTGCTTGGTTTGGACCACGTTACTCTGAACAAGGAGCATCTCCATGGGGCTTCAAAGGGGCATTCAGAGCCTCGATTGGATCTTTGAAGCAGGTTATTCATTTTAGATGCGTTAAACTTGGCACTCCAAACCCTATTGTACATCCCCATTTGACGTCCTTCTGCTGTCTTGGCTCCAGAAGAACATTGGTGTATTTTTTTATAAAATTATATATGCCAAAGGTGCAAGTCCTTAACTTGTATGGAACTGATTTATAGTATTACTTGGCAATCTTGAAGCTGTTCAGTGTTACCTTGTCATAAGCTCTGTTTATGCATTTTAAAACAGAAAGGGAGACAATTTGTTAATCCGGCGTGCAGCTTGGTGAAAACTTTAAGCTTTCCTTGGAAATAGCAGCTTTTTGTTACACTTGGAGCTCCCAAGCTTCCCCTGAAATTATTAGGATTTCTTTTGAAACCTGAGGAGCTTTAAATTCCAAGCGTACCTTACACCTGGCTTTCCTTCCTCCTCGCTTTGGCACATGACTGCAGCAGAGGTGACTTTGAGCGAGGCTTGCTGGGATGTGGAAACGCACGTTTTCCTCGGAGCGGGATGAAATCACCACTGCTCTCTGGAACAGCTAGCTCCTACCTAGGGCTCTCCAGCGTGGATGTCAGGATGTCAGGAAGGGGGAAGCGAAGGAAACAGACTGCAGCACGGAGTTAGTTAGAGCTGAAAGCTAATGTTGACATTTGGCCTTGTTTAGGAGCTTCAGAGGAGGGATTCTGAAAAGAGATGGAGAAAGACACCTTCAGTCTTTTTTCAAGTAGGATAAAACCACCTTAAAGACATCATTAAGAAAAGAGCTATTGATGATAAAGGCCAATAAAGATGTAGCTGAATCTTTATTCAGCTGGAGAGCTACTGAGCCAAGAGAACCAACAAAGTTTGGTTTGTATTTGAACTTTTCTGTTTCATCTGAAAGGGCTGGATTTGTGTTGGGTTTGGCTGGAGAGCCGGGTCCCACATTACTGCTTTGGGAAAGGGCTAAAATTTGTTGTAACAGGGAATAACCCAGCTGATAAGAGAGTGGTCTAACTGTATCCCAGCACATCCATTTAATCAGATAATCAAATCCTGGCATCTACAGCCATCTTAACAGTGGAGGCGAAAGTTCAGCCAGGCATATTAACCCCTTAATTAATAATCCTGACACTTAACTACTCTGCTGTTACCCATTAAGCTTCTGCTGTCATTGATGGAGTACCAGGACAAGTTATATGTTCTGTGTTCAGTGGAAGTGGTGAATGGTGCCTGGGTAGTGCTGGTACATGGCAGATGCACTTTCTGGGGTGTTCACCTCATTTAGCAATTTCCCTGAAAGTGGGTTTTATTCTGCAGTTCTTCTTCAGGGTCTGTTGCCTGACTCCACAGATACAAACTGTCAAACAGTGGTTAAACCTATGCTGGCTTCTCCATGCCCTTGCAGGTAGCAGCAAAGTCTGCCTCAGTCCCCAGATGGGTGGCATGTCATGCCGAAGGAACCTCCGTTTTATCAGTGATCTGTGATTCTCCGAGGGTGAAATGAGAAGATGCTCTGCCAGCCAGATAAAATCTCTGCAAGGGGAACGGCAGAAGGCCATATGTTCAGAAGGGGTCACTGTGATAAGTGGAACCCTCTCATCACTAGAGGGACACCAAAAAATGAAACAGCCCATTCTGAAAAATTATGTCCTGTGCACCGTCCAGCAAAAATACAATATACAAATTCTAGGTGAACTGAAGCATGAGCAATGTGATCACTGATGTGGCTCATGACCTTTAATTGCTTTTGAATTTTTAGATGCTATAGAGTGTAACGTGATACCCTGAATGTGACAAAAAGGTAGTGTTTCATCTTGCAAATGATCCAGAATATAGCCTGCCACATTCTTTTGCATTAGAACATCATACTATGTTCTTCTTTGAAATAAGTAAAATTAAATTGAGCCAAAGCTTATAATTCAGCTGGCTACTACTCAGCTGAAATTTTAGGATGAGAGTCAGAAGTAGAATAAGAATATTGTAGTTTTGACTGAAGCATAGAAGTATGCAAGAAGGCTGGAAGCACCCTGCAAAGAGTCTGCACAGCACTGAAGTCCAGCTTAGCACTAGGCTGAATCTCTCATTAGTATCTCAGAGCTGATAGCACCAAAAGCAGTAAGGTTACTTTCAAATTTTTACTTAACAGAGGAGGATGCACCTCTCCTATGAAGACCGGCGGAGAGAGTTGGGGTTGTTCAGCCTGGAGAAGAGAAGGTTCTGGGGAGACCTTATGGCAGCCTTCCAGTACCTAAAGGAGGCCTACAGGAAAGCCAGAGAGGGACTTTTTACAAGGGCTTGTAGTGATATGGCAAGGGGTAATGGCTCTAAACTGGAAGAGGGTAGATTAAGATTAGATGTAAGGAAGAAGTTCTTTACTGTGAGGGTGGTGAGGCACTGGAACAGGTTGCCCAGAGAGGTTGTGGATGTCCCATCCGTGGAAGTGTTTGAGGCTGGGTTGGATGGGGCTTTGAGCAACCTGGTCTAGTGGAAGGTGTTCCTGCCCATGGCGGGGGGTTGGAACGAGATGATCTTTAAGGTCCCGCCCAACCCAAACCATTCTGTGATTCTATGACATACCTTTTCCACTTCACATTCTCTGATAAGTTGTTTGTTTTTTTTTTTAAACTGTGATGCCATTACTTTTCCAGACAAAGTACTGGAAGGTGAGGAGAGTTGTGGCTGGAGGGGAGAGCTGTGTCCCTGTTCATGCACAGTGTCAGTGAGCAGGGAGCATCAGTTTCCAGTGCAGGACCAGGGAACTTCACTGCACACTGGAACAAGGATGGCTTGCTCTGCTCTTAGGAGATATGGCAGACATGGCTTCCCAGAAGAACGTTGAATTGCAAATGCAAATTCCTACCAAAACTGCATTTTCATGCTGTATCTTTCATCTTTTACGTAACTCTCAGTGTCTGTCCCTCTAAGAAACTAATGGTCTCTACCATGCACTAATAGCAGAGAAAGTCAAGGGAACAATAAAGGAAATCCTTTGTTGTCTCTAAAAAGACAGTCGAAAGCTTGAAAGAGTCACCAGTGCTCCTTTTCTCTAGGTCATAAAAAACAGATTATTGGCTCAGAAAAAATCCATGAAAATGATGAAAGTGTTTCTACAAGCTGAATGCTATCTCCCCATTAAGGGTGCTATAGGTAACCATAAATACCTTGACCTGATCACTAAGCTGGCTTTGGGATTGGCCACAGTGTATAATTCAGTAAATAACCTTGAGCATAAAAATGAGATTCTACTCCAGAAAACTCTTTAATCTCCCTTGTTTTTATGGATCAGCAAAGGTGTCAGAAGTTTGACACTCTAGGTAATTGAGCTCTTGCATTTAGAGCACAGCCTACAAATAATGGCAACTTTGCTTTGAAATAGTCTTTCTAAACTTTGGTTTGACAATTAGCATTTCAAAAGGTTGCAACTATGTAGCTGCCATCGCCTAATACAGTTTGAATCAAATGTAAGGAATAATAGCACAGCACTAAAAACAGCAGTAAAATCTACCTGCCCTGGAAGTGTTCCTGCTAACTCTCTAATGGATGAAAATCTCAAGTCACGGATACACATCTGCCATCGGCCATCCTCAGCGTGGGGCGAGAGGAAGGGGACATTCACCTCCCTGCGCAGACCCAACCTTGCTGCCTTCCACCCCAGACAAGTGCTACGAGACGTAGACTTGCTTGCACGGGAAAGGCATGAAGAAGTTTCCCATCACAAGACTTCTTCGGGTACTTGTAGGTATAAATGGTGAAATAGAAGCTCTGTCTTGGAGAGCAATAGTCTCCCTCCCGTGCACGTGTTGCAGACACATGCTCAATTAGCCCGGGAGGGAACTGGTAGACAGGGTTTTCAGCAAAACCCATAATTTCTGCAACTCTGGGCCCACCAAAGTCAGGATCAATGTCTGGTTTGGCCGTGCTGAAAACAGAGCTAAGTCAGTGCCTCAGATTTTATCAGCCATCTCTGACGTTGTCAAGGGGATACTTAAGAGGCAGTGCGAACAATGGGAATTCTTCACGTGCGGAGGAGAACAAGAGGATAACGTGGCAAACAAGATCCACTCAGTCCCACTTCCATGCTAGCCAGGGATTCGAGGGTTTATCTTCAAGGGTATTCACAAACTAATCAATAAAATACACATATAGGAGCCAGAAGTGACACCTGATCAAGACTAAAGCCCCCCCATGTTTATGCTTGGAGTGCACAGAGTGACAAGAAGCTGTGTGTGTGCTGTGCTCGAGTGTACCGGGCATCGAAGCCTGCAAAGGGCCCGCTCCTGTGCCTGCAGGAATGCAGAGCAGATGGTGGAGCAGAGCTTCTGTGCCTGCGCACCACCAGGAGGGAAGTGGGCTTGCTGCCTTTCAGGATTGCCTAACGCACGGGAGAAATGCTCTTATTAGGGGCTTTTTTCCTCTCCTTTAAGTGAATGCAAACAACAGGGGTTTTCTTTACAGCTCATTCTTTAATAACTTGGGTTAGTCATAATGAAATCTGTTCTTAGGGTAGAATTAATATGAGATAGTAATGGTGATTAGGTAATTAGCAACTACCATGAGTATTTAACCTTCCTGGTGACAGCATGTCTGACATCACCTGTGCTCGTGCAGACTCTGTGAAAAGAATTAACAATTTTAAATTACCCCATTTAAGTTATTAATTATGAAATACAAATGGGCCCAGAAATAATGGCAGTGGTGCCTGGTATCCTGGTGGGTTTTCCACCTCTGCATATCTTAAATCTATGTATTTTCTGTCTTCCATTTCACTATAAAATTGAAATAGGTTTGCAAGTATCGAAGGACATCTGCTGTGGTAACCGTTGGCTACTCACACTGTTATTCCTGCTCCCATGAATGATCAGGAAGGAAAATGTCCTTTTCTGCACCCTTTACCTGAAAATTCAGTTTGTACTGAAATGTTACACTGGCCAAGTATTTTGATCATTTTTTTTCTTAGTACCAGCATTTTCCTTTGGAACAGTATTTTTTTTTTTTCAGTAATGTTTTTTTCCTCTTCACACATGTCACTGCAAGAGGTTTTTGAGCTGCAGCGATACCTAAATTGATTTCTTTGCATGGTGATGTACCCGCTCCCAGAGTGTCCACCTCAACCAGGCACCCGGGAACAACAGAGCCGTTCTCTTTCTCTGGAGAAACACAGCAAAACAGAGCTCCCCCCACCAGCACTGCAGACAGAGAGATTAAAAAAAAGTGACTCTTACTGAGAAGTTTCACAAACAACTTGTCAGAGATATTTATATACAGATCTGAAATCCTGTTCCAAAGGAAGTTTGCAAACATTTGCTCCCATAATGCATGTTTACAGCTTTGGAGTTTGCTTTCATAAATTTCCTATTTAGTCATTTCATGGATTGTAAACATGCATGTGTGAGTGCATAAATCTGTTTGTGCACACCCACCCGTACCTATAGGCTTCTTGTCTATCCCATCCAGGCTGACCCTCTTCTTTGATGCACATTTATAGCTCTTCTCCAAGTTCCTCACACTGCATTACACTTTCTCTTTATTAGCAGCCAGTAATGTATTAATGCATTCCTCAGTGGGAAGTGTGCTCCTGTTACCTTGGACACTCATTTAGTTGAATTTGATAGTGACAACACATTGACATTGGTAAGGTTAATGATCCAATACTTTATTTCATTGAACAAGTTGAACAACATTTAGTACATTGTTCCACAATGTCCTAGAGAGCTGTCTGTGCTATTATTTTAATGGTACTATGGCATCTTTGCCCTTTAAGTAATTGGCACCGTGAAAATATTCTCTAGATCCTGTCACAATTGATTAGTATTGCATTGAATTACAAAAATACTACTTTTATTTTCCTTTTTCAATCCCTTTTCATGGACGGAATGCAAAATTTGATCTCTATGGATGTGACAGGCTGACAGCTCTGAAGTACAGTGGAGAGACAGAGTCCTGGCTGCAGCCTCGACTTTTTGGATCTGGAGCCAACACAAAGCTCTGCCCCTCACCTCATCCTGACCTGCTGAGTTCATCCTTTCTGGATTTCACAGCAGCTAGTCCTACGTCTGCTTTTTTTTTTGGCCACGGCAAGTAAGGCCTGGCAATTCTCAGTGAGTTCTGCCTTTTCCTGTGCCCCAGCATGGCTGCAGGGATGTTTGTGGCTTAACCACACTGACCATTGTGTCTGCAGGAGAGCAGCGTTAACGGGTGCTGTTGGCAGAAGGCTGGTGCCTGCGGTGAACTTGGAGCACACCGGCATCGCCACAGGTTCCTCTGGAAGACTGTCTTTCATAGGACATGACTGATTGTGCTCATACTTTCTAGAGGGGGGAGAAAGGAGAAAACAAATATGGGGGTTAAATTCATTGGGTGATGGATTACAGCATGGTTGACTCCTCTTTGCTTCCACTGCTAGATGTGGGGATGTGATCCGTTTGCATTGTATTTGCCAGGAGTCTTCATGGCTCAAAAGCAGGGAATTCTCCATCTTCCAAAGAGGCTGGAAGATGAAAGGAAAGATGCATAAGGTGAATTGACTGTTCAGTGCAAGAAACAATAGCACTGCTCTGAAATTATATCTGTAAAAGAGAGAGGGGGCATGTGGTGACCCAGAAGACAACCAGTGCTTTCAGCGTGGGACTTGAAGGTGCAAAGTAGAACATAATTTCTGTGTTTGTATCAACAGCAAAAAAATTCTTGACTTTGGATTCATGTTGTCCTTCTATCACCTTCCCCTCTCTTTTAAATTACCCTTGATTGTACAACATCTGCTCCCTTCGTGCTTGCATATGGCTGTCTCCTTAAATCTGCATTTCTGTCGAGGGGCTGCATACAAATATCCAGCTGAAAGTTTTCTTTCAGTGATCTGATTAACCAACTTACTCTGGAAAAGAAAAATTAGTATCGCTGTAACTGTAAAAGCTAACAGTGGGGAAGGGGGGTACCTGTGCAGAGGAATGGTGATGGCAAGTGTCAGACAGGGGCACTGACAAGGACCAAAGATGAAGCATCTTTAGACAGGAGGCTGTGTTTCATTCTTGTATGCAAAACATAAAATCCTCACAGATGTGAAATTCTGAAACATGAGAAGAATGTGATTTTTTTAGGCGTATGAGAAAAATTCCTGCAATTGACATGCTCGGAACGTCTCCTCGCTGACATTTGCTACCCAAATACTCACCAAAGATTTTCAACAAAGCTCTGGGTTGCAAGTGTATAGGATGGCAAGATATAGGCATATCTGCCTGTAAGCTCTATTTAGTAAAAAGTTATCCCTCTTTTGATTTTCAACCTTAAAAAATAACTATATTAAAGTACAGAACTGTCATCTGATCATCTGTATCTGCTTACAACATGTTATGTAGCTTTTTCTACTGTCTTTATAGGATACATTAGATGGCTTTTAGTGTTATGGCAGAGGAAATAGATCCATACGTATATGGTAGAAGGCGGCTGAATTTCAAGGGTGAAAACAGAAACTTTGGATTCCTTAGTGACTTACAGTATGCCTGTAGCCTGCTTAAGTAACTTCTCAGTGCCTCGACCTCCGATGTGACAAGTCCTTCTGTTATCTCCTGTTCACGTCCTTATTTTAAGGCCATCACCGTCACATCTGGCTGAGCTCTATCACCTCTCCTCCCCTGCATGAGGTCAGAATTGGCCAAGGGGGCATCCTGGGTTCCCGGGGAAGAACATGGGGAATACCTCTGCTGATGGACCACGCCACCACGACTGAGGATGCTCCTGTCCACGCGGGCAGCTCCAGCACCCGCTGTGAGACCATGACAGCCAGTGTCTCAAGGTGATGCAGAAGCATTTCTGTAACACTGCAAGAAGGCGGCCTTGTTTGATGAACAAGTTTATTGAGGTTTTTTTGCTAGCCTTCCTCCCTT
This sequence comes from Pandion haliaetus, assembly GCA_013401275.1. NCBI lineage: Eukaryota > Metazoa > Chordata > Aves > Accipitriformes > Pandionidae > Pandion > Pandion haliaetus. Next base: position 869,715 of record VYZV01025192.1, read on the forward strand.
CTGCCTTCCCTCCCTGCAGCCCACCCCTGGCCCTTTTACCTCTGTTCTCCAGCTGAGCCTTTCTGGAATATACTCTACATTTGTCTCCTGCTTCCCTGAACACCCATTATTATGTAGAATAATAATGCAGGAGCTCTGCTCGGCACCTCTGCTCAGTGGCTCCAAGTGGGTTGAATTGTAGCCAGCGGCAGGGGGTGATAAATGTAGCGTAAGATGCCTTTTCCACAGCAAACTGCAAATTGCCTCAGCAGCACGGCCCACAAAAGGTTCCTGCGGAGCAAATTTATTTCCCATTGTCGACCCAAGGAGGAAAGCGGAGAGGACCAGGCATCCTATTTTTACAAAGTCACATTTGATCTTGTTCAGGCTCAGAGTCCGGAGTATTTTAAGGGACTTTTCATGGAAAATGCAGGCCTGAGAATGCAGCACAGATAAAGGGATTTATTTTTAAGTGCAGCCCGGGTTCATGACCATGTAAGCATTTCAGTTCTAAGCCACTCAGTTTGAATAATATATTTCACCAAAGTGAATGTTATGTCATCTAATAACTCATGGGTGGGAGGAGGGATGGTGGCTGGGGGAGGGAAGAATAAGACTGTTAGAGAGAAATCGCCCTCTAAAGACTACCCTGCACTTTCTAGAAAAGGGAGGAGGGGTGGAGAGATACTAGAGGGTTTATCTGCCCACTGAGGAGTTCACGCTGCACCTCCTCCCATATGGTTCAGTCCTCAGATAGCAGCATGATGGACATTCCTGAGGAATGCAAGGTGATGGATATATAGTTGGAAACCTCCGGTGATGGATGACAGAGAAAGGGAGAGGGGGACTTTTGGTGACTGATTGATAGCAGCACAACCGCAGTATCCACAATTAATGGTACGAGGCACCTCTGATGTATGATAACGCTAAATACCTTTGTATTTGACGTTCACTTGTCATGTTTCTACTATACTGTCCTCTAAATGTCAGTTAATGAATTAAATGTGGATATTTGGTATTAGTTTGCCGAGCTTGGCTGCAGGCGGGCAGAAGGAGCCCTCCTCACCGTTCCTGAGCATCTGCTGCTGCAGAGCCGGACCTGGGGTATGGCCTGGACGGTCCTCATCTGAGCTGGATGATGGGATTTATGAGTATGTTCCCAGGAATAAATGCTTCACTGCCTTTAATTGTATCCTTCATTAGCATCCTAGAGTTATTATTTGTATTATAGTAATTGTTAGTATCCACCTCTGAGATCGAAGCTCTGCTTTGCTGAGGAATGGGCAAACAGAGAGCAGAGCAGCTCATGAGCATCCGTAACTGAGAGGCAAGGGTGGGAGGTGAAAACAAGGCACTGGGAGGCAGGGAGAATCGCCTGGGAATAGCTGGTGGGTGAAAGGAAAAGGCAAGACTTGAATCCCGGCATCCGCATGCTGCTCTGTACCTTCCGTATGTGCCAAATCCCAGGAAAATGCATTTCGCTTGTGTTCACTTACCTTCAAAATCAGGTTAACGGTTTCGAAATCTGATGTATGCTTGCTGTGTACTATTCCAAAGCATATTGGTAACTGCAAAGGAATTATTCTGGAATTAGGAGTGTGTAAATGAAAGTAGATTTGCTCTCCTTGCCTCAGTGTCCCTCTTTGTGGTATAATGTTAAGTAAATACTTTAATGCTGCTGCGAAATCAGGCTTAATTTATTAATGTCATGCCTAATTAACGTTTCAAGATCCTTCCTCAGAAAGGGGATTATTAGTAACAATATTATTATTATTCCACCGGTGTTGATTTTAGCTGAACTCATGTGAATAGGTGATTAGTACCTGTAAGTCACGAAGCGATTAGCAGCGCCCGAGGGCAGCCTGACCGGAGTCCGGGCGCTGACAGCAGATTCCACCCAACTAAGGAGGCATGCGTGCGGTCCTGTAGGCAAATGGGCAAAGGAGTTAGTGAGAAAACAGCTAAATAAACCTGCACTGTATATTCATTTTCCCTTATCTTAGTTGAAAACAGATCAACCTATTTGCAATTCCAAGTTGAATTTGAGGGATTAGAACCTATTTTTCTGTGTTAACATAACGAAAAATAAAGTTGTGGGTTTTTTTCAAATGGCCTTTAAGCTTAAGGTTTATTTATACACCGTCTGTTTCCCAAGGACAGAAATAAAAAAAATATTCACTACTTGTCTTCATCTAAGATATCTTCGTATCTTTTCCCATGAAAATAATTCATGTTGCTGATAAAAAAGTCTTCTATGAATCACTGATGAGTCTTTGATGCTTAATGTACTGTCCAGCATATGCACAGAGTTCTCTTGGAATTTAGTTTAACAAGAAAATCTCATTTTCTTCCTAACGTCGTTAAAGTTTCCCCTTCAAATTTCACTTAACAAGCAAATGAATGTTCTCCTATCATAATTATAGTTTCTTTTCTCTAATTTCATTTAGAAGAAAGCCAGCCTCATCCATCCTGTGTTTTTACACAACAAGGAACCCAGCCAGCTAAGTCATGCTGTGAATTATTTCCAATATGGCCTATAGCATGGTTTAAAACATGAGTCTGACAGGACACTCAGGGAGGCAGCCTTCCCCGCGCTCAGGGAAACCACGGCAAAACCGTTCGTGTAGGAGCTTGATGGCTTTCCGAACAATTTTGTATAGAAAACTGTATCCTGCTGAGTGAGCTTTTGCTTGCGTTTTTTGTTCAAAATTTCAGTGGGTGCTTGTTTGGGAAATCTTTGAGCATATGGGTGTTCTGGCATGATTGATCTTTGCTCAAACCTCTGTTCACTCCTGAGCAAGACTCTGCAAGCACCAAGAAGCCTCTTCATTATTAATGTATTTTACTCTCTGTCCATCAGTAATTGCTTTTGTGTGCTAAAACTTTTCCCGTGCTTTCCCTCCAAGAGCAGAGGTGACAACATGTGATGCAGACCCATTGGTACGCGCTTTAGCAGACTGTATTGCCCTGGTTGTTTTCCCCCCCACGTCAAGTACCTGCTCATTTGCTCTTTTCTGGCTCCCTCGCACCTTCCTTCGTTGCTGGCTGTGCAGCTCCGTGGTGCTTAAGCCACTGCTTTTCTGTTGCGTTCTGCTGTGGGCTTGCAAATCATTTTCCTTCAGAATAAATGGCATATATCCCTAACATCTGAACTGGTAGAACGTGAATAATTAGAGTCGAGTGCAAGTAATTTTTGAGTCAAGGCCTTGGTGTGTCATGGGTTGTAAAATTTAATCTGCCAGCAGCTCCTGGCCTCATATCAATTACATACAGTAAAATGAGGGAAAGTGTCCCATATTTCTGTGCAGTTATGGGAAATGCCATCCTTGCGCTTGAACATCGCATATTATCTCTGTTCTTAGCGGTACTGCTAGGTCACTTAGGCAGAAGTGTTGGGAATTGTTTCTGTTACATGCATGTAAGGAGTTGTCTTTCTGAAAAGCACCCCAGGGGGTTCCTCGTCCCTCTGCCCCTGTGTGCTGCGCCGCGGTTGTGATGTGGGTCTTTGTTACCCATAACGGAGATTGCAGGCAGGTAGAGACCTGTCTCCCACATACAGAGGAATTAGGTCCCGTATGCAGGGATTCTGTCTCATTTGCCATTTAGACAACCGGGCTGTGTGTCATTACTAGCGAATAAATCACTGGAAGGGACAGTCAGCGAATAACATGGAGATAATGGGCAATAACGTGGTAGTCTTTTGGCTGATACTATCTCCTGCCTTGTCGAAGTGTGGTGCCATCAAAATAAATAAAAAATCAGGAACGGAGGCAGATGAAGTGGGTGGTGTGATCCGGTTGGCAATGCGCTGCTGGGAGGCTGGCCGGGGGTCTCCCGCTCTCCTGCCCCGCCAGCCACCAGCCACAGGGCAGGGATGTTCCCCCGGGCTCCTGCCCCAGCGGGGGTTTGGGGCAAGTTCTGGGCCCTGGGGCACAACCTCTGCGTGCAGCCACACGGGCAAGGCAAGGTACGATTGACTGCACGTCACTGGCTGTAGCCGCTCCACAGTAACTACATATGCGTGTTACTAGCCCATTAAATTTAAGGGATCTTAATCCTCTTTCCCCTGGGGGTAAGCTCCCTCCCAATAACTTGCCTTTACCAAAAGTAAAAGTTTGCACCTGAACATTCACTTTAGAGCAGCTCCAAGTCCAAAGCTGCTGCTGCCCAGGGCTTGCTAAGGCTGCAAATCTGGCTCTTGCTCTGTGTCCGCAGGGTAACTAAACAATCATGCTGCAATACAAATAATAATAAAATATACAATGCATCTCAAAGTGCCGGAGAGAGAATGAATAATTAGCCATATAATAGAATATATAAACAGAAACTGTATTAAAACCAGATGAAAATATGTAGGGAACAAGCTATTGTTACAGTTCTCCTCCTATTTGAATATGTCTGGGGATGCTTAAACCCTATTCTTGAGGAAAAAAAGCCCTTCTCATTTTTACTCTGTTTGTATGCTACTGTAGCAGTTTTGAGAAATTAAAAATAATTGATACATTTGAGAAAGCACAAGCAGTAACTATTTCATATTTTTAAAAGCTTTGCAAATATCCAGGAAAAAGTGCTGTGCATGCATAATACTAAAGCTAAAATCTGCTCAGAGTGATGCAATGAAGTGCTCTTTTATGGGAATCACTGTGACTGCATATAACAAACCGGTAGATGGAGGGTTTCTGTTAAGTGTGCAGAACCTGGAGTCATCCCTGGGTTTAAGTACTTGAACTCTTTTTACTGGGCTGGGGAAAGGTTTTCCCTTCAATCGGCAGAGATGCTTAAGAGAGAGCTCCTGGCCATCACCCATTCCGCTAAATATGGACTTGGTGCTGGCCTAAGACACCCTCATTCTGTAATGACAAATGCCTTAATTACAAGTAATTTGGAAAAAGTCTTGATAGCTATGCGTGCATTAAATGGAACAGATTAAACCTGAGACTAGGCATTTCTGTGTGATACTCTGGCAGCAGTTTTGTACGTTTTTGATGAATATCTAACACATCAGTGCCCTCAGCTGTATACAGTATCTGCATTAGGAGTAATCACACAGAGTGGACCTCCAAAGGAGGCTGTTTTATTAGGTAAAAGGGAATGAAGCACAGAAAATAGTATTAAAGATGAACAAACGCCTCCGTTATTTCACAAAATTAAATGCACTTTTCCAAGTAAAGAAGGCAAAAGTCAGTCATTATCTGTCTGTAATACATCGCAGCAGATAATAAAGAGGGGTTTATGATCTCTGAAAGCAAATTAGAGGATATTTAAACAACACATCTTTCTATGAGGAGTGATAATTACAAAATCAGGTCAAAATGCAGAACAATCTAACCCTGCCCCAAGCTAATGTTACTTGAATAAGCTGAAATCTCCTATGTTCTCTCTCAGAAGGAGGATTCATTTGGGATGCAGCTGTTCTCATTATTGTTTATCATCTGGACTCATAAACCCTTGTTAGTGTGTGTTGATACTTGTCAAATCCAAACTCAGCCTTGCTTTATGCCTTGCTGATCCGGCTCACGTTGCTGCCTTCACACCGCTACTGAGCAGGCACAAAGCACAGCTTCTCCCCACTGCCATCTTCCCCGCTTTCAGCATTTTTGGGTAGGAAACTGGTCTTCCTCTGGCTTAAGCAGCTACATAGTTCCCACTACCAGTATACACACAGTCCTGAAGTTTAGGAGTCAAACAAACGCTCATTCAAATCAGGAGACGAAGTTGCATGATCTTCAGAGAACTTTGCATCCAGCCCTTCAGTGCACTTTTTTCACTGGTGTGTCCATATAGCTTTCCTTTTTCTTATTTAGGCATTTCCAATCATACATTTTCTTTAAGACACAGTTTAGGCTGGGCTTTGGAAAGAGTGTTTTGATACAACTCATATGACTCTAGGGCTTATTATCCTAGGTAGCTTTGAAAACCCCAGGAGCTAGAGGAGCTGCTGGGAATGTAGTCCAGCCTGGCCCCAAGTCTGCTCCCGCTGAAGTCAGTGGGATTTTTAACCCAATACTGGTAACAATGTCAACACAGAGCACATCCAGGGGATGGTTCCCATGCTCACGAGTGACAGCTATTACACGGTTTTGACAGACAGAGGCAATTAGGCTCTAAATCCTTTAGTTATCTTTTGCAAAGTTACCCGTAGTCCATCTTGTAGTGATTTTAATGACTTTTATGGGACAGGGACAGCTGCCAGCATAGCAGGGGGACCATGTGGTGACAGTCATGGTGAACCTTGCAGGAAACAACGGGTAATGATCAGCCCTTGTTAGTAGTAGCCATAATATCAAACTAAAACAAGTGTTTCAGATTCAGGACACCTCTTTGCTGTCTCCCTGGCATATGAACTCTGAAATATCAAGCATTCAGCAAAATACTTCAAGTTTCCCACTGGTTTAGCCCAGAACAGAATTTTGCTGATAAAAACAAAGGATGAGCTGATTCCCTAGACCTCCCTCTTGTCTAATCCTCTGTGACCCACAGTATGAAAATTGAACTGATTAAAGCACTAGAAAACGTACTGTGGGAATCCTGTCAGCATTTACCCCTGAGGGAAGACTGGAACAGCCTAAAAGGTCTTTTCCCTGCTTTAATTTTGGTGATTTTTATGATTCACTTTGCTCTGCTGTGGGAATAAAAAGGAAAAGGCAAAGCACCTGGACAAATTGTTTCTGGCCCTGGATACTAATGGAAGGAAAAATGTCAGAGTAGATGAAAATGAGGTCGTTCTTGCCGAAGGAGGGCAGCTGATGAGATCAGAGCACAGCCGCCAACTCTGCCTGGCCCCTCATTAGCAGCGAGAGAAGACCCCGGCTGATGGGAGAGGCCAGCAGTGGCATCACTCTCAACAAACTGACATAACACTCAGCAGAGGAGAAAATCTCCCTCTCCTCCTCCCCGGGGAGATCCTGGGTTGTTTTTCCTTCTCACCAAGGAATGGGGAAATCAGAAATTTCCAACCATTTCTCGGTCCAGATTTGTGTATCGTATCGCTTCCCCAAGATTTCTCTCGGGCATCTCAAAGAGACATCACAAAAAATACTTGTCCTGGGATTTGATTTGAGTCCTTGCTGCCCCAGAGATGGCTTGGGCTGTGACTCCCTTAAAGATTACTTCAGTAGCAAATGCAATTATGCAATGTAATGAATTTAATGAAATTAAGCACATTCCTAGTCACAGTAAAGATATTAATGTAGCTGCATCCTTGGAGGAGCTAAAGAGCAGTCTCTAAACAAGCAACCTTTCTGCCTCAGCTTTGCTCCCAGGCATCTCAGGCTATGTCTGCAAACATTAAATTTCACCACTCTGCTGTCTGACAGTTTGGTACTGGAAGCAGGTCCAGAGCAGACTCAGAAGCAGATCAGATGGGTGATAACTGTGTAATTTATGGAACTCTTTGCCAGTGTTAGAGAAGAAATAATTGCAGCAGCTAGCATAAAATAATGAGATATGTTTGTGCTGCATATTGTTTTCTCTTACTTTTATGGCACCTGACATCCAGTGCGTAAGCTGGACAGCACAACGTTATTGAAAGAGTCATTCGTTATATACCATAGGTGAGAAATTCCGATTAGAGTTGAGCTCAACTTGAAATTGGAAAGTGTAATCCTCTCGGCTGTACCATGGTGCCGCAGCAGCGTGTCACACTGACAGAGCAATTCTGAGGGAGGGGGGATTTAACTAACGGGCTGCCCGGCCAAGCTGGTGCTGAAAACAAAAACAGTAGCCCAGAAGTTCAGAGGGTTTGATGAGATTTGGAATTTTTCCTAGGAAAGGCAGTGGCTGGAGGCCCGGCAGCGCACTGGGAACACATTACTTGGAGGCTCAGAGTCATTCCGAATCATCCAAAACCAGCATTAAAAAACACGTGAGTGCCGAGGCTAGGCTGCATCTGCACCGCGATGCACGCTGTAATAATGCCAAGCAAATACACGCTGTCAGCAACGCAGAAAATTATTCTTTCTTTAGGACAAGAGGTTTTTCCTGCAGGGGTTTTCCCGTTGCGCTTTTAACAGCTCTAGCCAGATTGAGGAATCCAGCAAGAAACTATATCTCCCCAGAAAATTCCTAAATAGCTCTCTAGCTTTTAATTGAATGGCTTCCTTTGTAGGTAACAGGCATAGCAGTTACCATTTTCTCCATTGAACGGTGTCATTTATTGTGATTAATTTTGTAGGTCTTATCAGGTGCATGCACACTAGTTACTTATTTTTGAAGCCTGTTCCCCTAAACGTGTCTTTTAATGGATTTCCAGGGGAGGGAGGGAGGGGAAGGCGCTGACCACTTGAGATTCCTCAGTTTCCCTCATAGCAGCTCCACAAATTAGTGTTGTCACTAGAGTTGATGCCCCAAAGTCTACAGCCTGGTGCCTAGCCATGCACTGTACTGAACTGTTAAAATAACAGGAGCTTGAATTCTGGAGGTACCAAGGAATCACTGGAATTATTTGGACATGAATAGGAACTAACTACAACCTTGTCTTGGGAAGAACAAATCTCCCTTGCGATGGTACTTGTCCGACTCAATAAAATGCAGTGGGTTTCAAACCCGGTCCCCTCGGGAGGGTGAGGACAGCACCCCAGGCTGCGGGTTTCAGGAGCCAAACTTAACAGGCCAGCAGTTCGCAGGGAAGAGCAGAGAAGAGGGAAGGGCCGCGCACCGGCCCCCGGCAGAGCTCGAACCCCAGCAATCCATCTGCAAGATGAAAAGGAGCATCCAAAGTCACAGGGCTTTGCTACAACCTCATATTTCCTTCTGTGTCTCTCCAGTTAATTAGTTATGCTCTTCTTCCAGTTAATTAGCTCAAAGAAAAACAGCCCTTTGTACTTAGCATTATAAATTACAGTCTTTTACTGTCTTATATGTTATAAGAGTTGACACTTTCTGCATTTTCTTAGCAGGGTCACATTTACAATTCTTAAAGGTTTGGAAGGAATCTCACTTAACCATGCTGTGTAGCGTGGACGTGGGGAAAGGCGTTTCAAAGTTACCGTGATTTCTTTTAAAAAATAATCAGAGGAACTAGGAGAAAAATTTGTGAGGATCAAAGAAAATGAACTCTATTAAAAAAGACTAAGTAATGAAAAAAGTTACTGAAAAAATGCCTGAAAGTGGCAAAAAGAACTTCAGATGTTCATAAGATACCATCTGAAAAAAACTGGCAAGTATTCAGTTAGCAGGTTGGAGGATGACGGCAGGTTGCTGCAGTCAGTTTTAACGTTGCAAGCACATCCAGAAAGCTCAGGCACTTCTATTAGAATAAAAGAGATCACTGGCCTTTACCCCCATGCTGGGCCAATGCAAGCCACAAAGCTGCATCAGATATGCACCGAATCTCCTCGGCTTGTGGGAACACAGCTCGCCCACGGGAAGGTGCAAACAGTGGCCCCGTGTCTGCCAGGGCGTGACACATCGTCTCCGTTTAACAACAAATTAAAAGGCTGACGGCATCCACGACATGAGCTCCAGTGGAGCAGCGTGTCAGAGCCCGGCAAGCGAAAACTTCCAGTCCCGAGCAAGGGCTTGGGGTGTCTCTGGGCGTTCTCGGAGGAGGCTGGACCGCAGCAAACTGCCCATCTGCCTGCTGCCCCTGCCCACAGCTACAGCGCTGCCTGCATCGCCTCGCCTTGTGCCCGTGCCTGGGGCAGCGTCTCCTTAATAGAGTTTTTAAGAGGAAAAGGTCAGTAATTCACAGTGACTGCAGGAGGAAATATTCAGAGAAGGGAATTCAATGATTTTGGACGGTAAACAGCAATACGTTACCAGTATTAATGCTTGGAAGAGGAGATTTCGGAGAGAGATCAATTCCACTGAAGACAAGAGTGTTTCTCCCAGATTTACACCAGGGTAAGGCAGAGCGAAACCAACCCCATGAGCACGTTACTGTCTGACTCGTCATCCATCAGCCTCTGCTTCCCACTCCGGAAAACCTGCATGAACTGGGGTCTGTTGGGTACGTTCCCTCCCCGTGCAATACATCTCTGCTGCGCGCAGGCCTGGACTGCGCTCGCACTGTTTACGCATATATCTTTCCGCTACAAATACGCCCAGCCCCATACGTACACAAAGCGTACACACAGAAAGTACTGCGTTAACAATTGTCATTGAGTCAGTGAAAGGATAAATGCGAACCCAGCTTTTTGCAAACTTGACATCAAAGTTAGTGGGTGATTTTTTTTCCACCACTCCAACCAAAAGCGGTGTTAAGCAAGAGGGCTCCCTGAGCTGTGTTTATTGTTACAGAAAATAGTTTGTATGCTCTATCTTCTGTTTGGACCTTTCGAGCTCGTTTTGGAGACTGGACATTGATTTCCTCAATGGCATTCAGAGTGCATTTCTTAAGTACACCATATCCTTCTACGAGGTTATTGTGTAATATTAAAATAGGAACTTTGGGCTCGTGCTTTCAGTCCTCGACCCAAGCCACGCCATGTCAAATAGCTCCTGGGGATGGAATTGAGAGCAGAGCCATATATCACACTCTCACTGGCGCTTCGCCTTGCACTGGTGTTAACTGAAAATGGGAAGAATCTGCCCAAGAGGGGGATAGCAGAGTTATGATGCGTCTTATTGATTGATGCGCACAACAAAAGTGAAAGAATATAAACAGAGAGTTTAGATAATACAAAGGTAGACATTTTCAATACTGACTTAGGGTCACAAGAAATTCTATACTCATAACTTTAACTCATCCACTTCACTTAGGTTTTGCAGCGCTGGATAATATACAACACATCAGTCAGAAACCTTGGTGGCAAGCAGGACAGTATTTTGAAAGCTGTGTCCTTGGAATATTGTCCCCTTCAAAAAAGTGGAAAACCAAATCATCATGAAGTACGTTTATCTCCCTCTCGACTCTGTGCTGCGTCCCCAGTTGTTAGGAGAAGAAAAAAGCCCTGCCAGATCGAGCAAAGCCCAAGTTTGCTGTGAAAAATTCACAGAACAGCTGATCATACCTTGATGTCTTCTGCAGGTATGGCTACATAAATCTAAGTGCCCATGGTTAGTGCTCAGCTGCAGTACCAACATCTAGTGAGCGATTAGATCAGAGAGAGAGCGGGAGCGGGAGAAGAGGAAAACTGATTCAAAAGCAATCAAGATCTTAGTCCCAGCAGCAAAAAGCTGGACCAGGTTTCAAAACAACCACATAGCTACAAAGTATTAGGAGTAGTGGGCATGTTTCTGACTGTACTTGCAGTTGGATGAGCAATCGCGCTGAAGCCAGCAGCTGACTGCTGGAGCCCAGGCGCTGATGATGGAGTAAGGGCTCCGTGGTCCGAACAGACATCCACTGCTCCTCCAAACCTTCCCAGCTTTCGGCACTCGGCTCAAACCAAAGTCTTAGTGTTTGGAAAGAAAATGTTTCAAAACCCCCTAATTTTCCTGGAATTGTTTCTAAAAGTTGAATAAAGAAAAAAAAAAACCTTTTCCTCGCCCATCTTGGACTGAGAACCAGAATGGGCATTGATCCCTGGCAGGGATTTAATAATTATCTGGCAGACATTTCACGGGTGATTTTTAGGTTGTGGCCTGTCCCTTAATTATTTTGCAGGTTCACCCACAGACACGTCTTTCACCTCCAGCTCTCCTCCCCAAGACACACCACCTGCTGAGGCTTTTGAGGTGGTCCCCCCAGCAAGGATGAAACAGTCTGTTCCAGTGCTTGGAGCAGGGCAGGGCTCACCTTTGGGGAAACAGGCTTTGTGCATGTCCTTTTGTCATTTAACATCAAAATTCTGGAACTCAGTAAAAATTTCACCCTGGGATTTTTGGATATGAGCCTAAACTCCAAAATCCACATGGTTCCATCGTGCCTAATTACAGCCTGTCTAAAATGCTAATGGATCCCAGCAATGCAATGTTCATAGTAGAGAATTATTGCCTTGCACATACTGTACAGTTAATCTAGTTGTCTAGGTTATTGGACAGAAAGGTTCAATGATAGGAAAACAGCCTGTTGTTGGGTTGAATTTTTCTGGATTATTGATTGACTTTTTAAGTTTAATGCAAGGAGACGGTTACATAGTACAAAGTGTATTTTAAGCATCTGTTTATTAAAGCTGAATTGTGCTAGAACTTCTGTTCAAAAGTACACCTGACAGCTAAATGAATAGCAAATTATTTCACAGCGATCTGTGCTATTTTCTGTTGTTTCTGTGCAGCTAGCTCCTGCATGTACTGTAGGTTAAAAGAATTCTCAACCTTCTATTTAATACAATAAACTTTGTCAGATGTTGTTATTATTTTTGCTGAATGCCATATCCAAGTGTAATATATGCATAAAAGCCTCATTGACTCCTTGAGCAGTCTAAGTCAGGTGGAAACAGGCTGCAGTCGTAAGGAGAAACTGAGCAAGGTGGCTTTTATTTAATCTAGTTCAATCAGTACATAATGATAGGCATTAAAAATGCTGGCATTAAAAATGCAGTAAAACAACATTATTCACATTCACCAAGGACAACTCTGGCATTTTCGCTGCAGAGTGGGGAGCAGGGGCTGGGCGCCAGCGTGACGGCAGGATGCTCAGGATGACAGGACGGGGACTCTGAATGCTGCACTGCACATTGTCCATGAAATACGAATAGATACCTTTGCCGTGGCATCACCAGCCTGAGCACCTGGCAGAGGAGGTAGCGCCCTAAGCTTTGCTTGGAAGAGTTAACAAACTAGCGTTAAGGAGAGCTCCCCAGCTGTGTGTCCTCAGCAGGGCTGAGCCCAGCTGGAAAGAATTGGGGAATCCTTTGGGGAGGTCCAGCAGGTGCCCAGGTGTTGGCAATGGGCTTTGCTTTAAAGGCCAGGGGACAGCTCGCAGCTCTGTTTAGGGACTCCAGCTGAATTTCTTGGTAAGGGGTGGTTTTGGAAGAAGAAATGGAGTTTTGCTCAAGAGTGGGTTGTAGCAGCGTATCTCCTTCAGCTAAAAAAGGTATGAGAAATAATGGTGCGTGAAAAAAAAATTATGCTGTGAATCACTGCATGGGACCTCATTGCATGAGATACAGAAGTGCAAGAAATCATTGCTGTGTGTAGCCCTGAGTTGATTAAATCAAACATATGGTCTTTTGTTTAACCTGGAAAGTTGTGAGGTGCCTTACATGAGTAAATTGCTCTGGCTGTTGCTGGAGGGCTGGGAGGAAATAGGATGGAGGTAGCTGGGTTGCTAGTAAGTGGTCTATGCTGATAACTGCTTCTTGTGCTGGTCTGCTGCAGCTGTTGCCACAACAGATACTTAATGCTTCCTTATTTCTGGGTTTTGGTGGGGATTGGTTTTTTTTTCATTGACTTCCTTAGCTTGAATTACCCTGTTTGCTGTGAAATGCTCCTGTTGCAGTTTGCATTCAGAAAAGTGACTGTCCAGACTCTGGATCAAGCCTGCCCTTGCAGGGACCTGTACAGCCTGTGCCCTGCAAATGTGCTGCCTTGAGCCTTCCAGCAAGCTCCTGAGCACTGCAGTTCTCCATGTCAGGCACCCTACCCCAATTGGTACTAAACAGCATTTGTGCTTCATTTAAAACTGAAGGTGTTCAGAAGTGGCTGCACAGGGGGAGGGAAGGAACAGGGAGTTTTATGCACAGTAGGTGGGAAAGCGGGTCATAAAGTTTGACCTGATTTATTTAATTTTCTGGGAATAATAATAATTCTTCCCTGAACTGACAGTCTGCATGTCAGAGTTTCAGCTCAATTTGAAATGGTTGAAAGATGAATTTCAGGGGAAAAATAATGCTGGCTGTGTAGTGGATGTGCTGACAGTCCCTAACCAAGGTGTTGCTCTCCACCTTAATGCACTGCAGAAAAAATTATAGGCTGGCAAAAAGAGCTGTTGTATTTCATGTGATTATAGATTGTTTGCATTACTGTCCATTAGGAAGTAAAAAGGAGAATAGGCATTGTGAGTTTTGTTAGGTGTTTTTAGGCTTGCACTGAAAGCATTTCAATCTGGAATAACTGAGATAATTGCAAAAATAATAGTTTTGATGATGGTGTTGCCACTTGGAGGGGAAAAACAAAAGGTCTGCACTAGAAGAATTTAGCAGTCTAACCTTATAGTAGTGCTGTTTTGAAAATCACATGCATGATTTAATGTTTTCTCTGAATCCACAGCACTTAAAAAAAATAAATTAATTCGGGCTCTAATTTTCCTTGTCACAGGACCTTTGAAAATCAGATGCACTGATTCACTTGCTAGTCACTCTCCTTTGTGTCCTGGTGTAATTTATCACATGAGAGCAAAATGTCCTGTGTAAATCACAACTGAATATCTGAAGAAACTTGCCAAAAATTATGGGGACCATCAACCTTTTTTTTTTTATGATAAAATGTCTAAGAGAGCTGTTTCTGATAGTACACTGGGTATCTTTTATTAAAGATCTAACTTCAGGAGCTTCAGGTGTGATTGGATTTTGAAGGTCTCAGGGGGGTTAGGTTATGAGAATAAGAACAATTGATGAAAATGAGCTGCCAAGATAACTTTCCACAGCTGCTGATCTGTATGTTTGGGTGTCCCCAGACAGACCTCAGCAGGCAGTGATGCCCGCAGCCCTGCACTGGCCACTGTGCCACTCAGCAGTAACAGGGTCCGTGCAGTGTGCAAGGACCATCTGTAACTTTTAGTCCCAGATCTTGAAAAACATTTGTGTATGTTATTTAACTCCAGCTCTTAAAATGGGTCCATTGACTCCCAATAGGCGGATGAGTGCGTTGAAGCTGAGTGTGGGCTTGGATGTATCTGTGTGGTCTGAGCAGCGGGTCTTTACCGGGGTGTCTCTACCCCGTGTCCTTGGACGCTGCAGCCAGTGCCTCAGAGCTGGATGGTGCAGTGGGGTCAGTGCAAGGAACAAGCCCGTTCCCTGGCCTGGGACTGCATCTGGCAGCAGCTTTCTTGCTATTTTGATAGTATTACCAGGTCTGAATTCAAATGAGGGGCTCCTAGTTGGCACCAGGTTTAGTTAATTTTTTTAGAGTGCACCGTTTTGCTGTGTTTCTTTGGATTTCTTTGTTTTCTTTAAAAAGCTAAATAAGATTTGCAGAGTCCATATTCCACTCTCTATTGATGCAAATGTAAATCAGGAAACTAGCCTGCCCTACACCATAAAAGGCTCAATACTCTTCTCTACAACTGCCCATTAAGCTTCACAAATGGATAAATAAGGAACTGAGATGTGTCATTTATTCATAGCACTTGGAAGGCGGGGAGGAATGCCATAAATCCATGGGCACCTCGGACTTCAGATCTGTCACTAAGCAACCCGGAGCATCATGGCTGGCGGTGGTGCTGAGCACACATCCCCTCACTTTCCCAGTCCAAGCCTCTGCCTTCAGACCAGAGGCAACTTGCACTTTCCTGTCCTCTGCTGAGCCTCTGCCCCTGCCCAGTCCCCCAGGAGCTCAGGGGACAATGTGCTTTTAGCTCTGCTCATTTCCACCTGCCCAGACCCTGTGCCTCCTAATTTCTTTCCGTCTTACTGTTTTGAACTCTGTAGATGTGGTTCCTTACTGCACCAATACAGTTTTCAGGGAAGAAAAGCACAAGAAATTTCTCATGTAACTGTATTGCCAAAAGAAGCAGAAAATAATCAAGAAGGGATAGTTATTTAGCTCTCCCTGCATGCATGTACATGTTGTGTATGTGGAAGGGAGGGCTTTTGCAAATGCGCTAGGAATAGTAATTAAACTTGCAGCTCATCGTTATTAAAATGGAGTTAGGGGAATGTTTCTGGCCTTCAGGATAATCTGACCGTCCTCATGGCAGCATTATGTAAAGCTGAAGGCTTGGAGAGAACAGCATCCTCTGCAGTAACACCAGCATACCTCTCTGCCTCTGAATAACAGAAAGCTGGTGATTCGAAGGGGCTGATATGTGAGACAGAGCACCTTGTTTGCTTTGCAGCAGAGCCCAGTAGCGAAGGGACAAAGGCAAAGGTATGTTTCTCAAAAAAACGATGCAAATGAGAAAAGAATCCCTCCGGTTAGTGAAGTTATTCCAGCAAGTGGCTATATAAATGTCTTTATATTGTTATTTCCGATATTAGTTTGTTGTTCCTCCATGAAAGCTGATTTATTTGAAATGTTATTACTTGAAACACACTAATCTTTTTGTAATAATTCATATACTGGAGATTACAGTTTTGGAAGGCAGCCCAGCTCTGGCTGGAATCCTATTTATGGATTAAAGGATTTGAACAGCATTGCAAGCTAGATCTCCGAATAGCGGGATAATGTAAACCTGGTTCCATATAAAATGCTTTACCTCTGCAATAGTAACCCCATTAAAGGCAGATTGTTGGAGGACATTGGACAAGAGGACTTTCATTACAGTAAAGCAGGATATCTTGCACCCCTGAAGAGCAAGGATTTTCAGAGCCGAGTCTTCCCCTTGTTAAGATGCCCTGAGCTGTGTTTTGTATCTTCTTTCTTCTGGAAGCCATCATGCCAACTAATTATAGGGGTTTTGTGGTAGGTTTGAATGGATTTCTTGATGAAAGAACCAGTGTTTCAGGTGGGAATTGAGCCCCCTCAAAAGGTACCCCAGCAAAGTGCTCCTCCTGCCCTGTAGTGGCAGGGAGGCAGCTGGGAGCTGTAATTTCCATGTAAACAGCAGCAGGAGGGCCCACCCCAGGATTCATTAGTGTTATTGGAGGGACAATCCCACCCCAGGAAACTGTAAGCTTTTGGGAGTGTTGTTATTAATTTCCTCTTTAATGTAATAGTGTGTGGGGAGCCCGGTCGCAGGCTGGAGTGCTGTTGTGTTGGTAAGTGCTGCACAAAATCCAAACTAGAGAGTAGGCAATGGCATCATTTAATTGTAAGTGTGCTTATAATCTGTGAGAAGGTAAGTACAGAGCTAGCCTAGAAAATAATGGCACTAGGAGCCAACATTAAAATTAATGTTTTCAGGACATGGGCAATCTAACTGTTTTCAAGCCTTTTTCACACATTGCAGCAGGTGAGGTTTCAGACAAGATTTGAAGCAGAGTGCTGAAGTGGCTTTGTGGGTATTTATAGGCAGCTTTTAACATAATCAATGTGTTGTAGAGCCTGGTGCCCTGGGCCAAGCCGAACAAAAGGTGGGAAAGGGAGGACGAGCTGTGAAGGGCTCTGAAAACTCAGGCAACCTGTGTTTGATGCAATTAGGAGGGATGAGCCAGTGGAGAGATGATACATGGAAGGGGGTGATGCAAGCAAAACCTATGGGTGTTCTGAACAAAGCTGAAAATGATGTGGTTGTTGCAATAATTAGGCCACAAGATGATGAAAACCTGGAGAAGGTTTGCTGTGTGCCCCAGGGAAGGCTGAATTGTAGAGACACTATGCAAAAAAACCTACAAGATTTATTGCTGCTGTGGATGTGACACCCTGGAGAGACTTCTGAGTTTAAGCTGATGCTCAGTGTTTTTATTATATGTTCCCTATAGAAGCTGAGGAAGGCATTTGGGAAGAGTGCTTAGGAGAAGATTAAGATCTCTTTTTCCACATGGGTGCAATGCTAACACTGAGGAGGAGGTGGGGAGAAAGACTGTTGTGATCAGCTGCACAGGATTGCAGGGGGGATTAGGGAAGAAAAATTTGACAGGGATCACCTGTTCCAGAAAATACCACTTTCATATGATGCAAATGCTAGTCTGCAAACACAGTCTGTCAGGATGTAATAAACAGTTAAAAATGGGGTGCTCAATACATGTGTGTTTGCAGGTATCAGTTGTATCCACCCACCCAAGTGTGGTCTAAAAGCAGCAGCCTGGTCTGGGGAACTGGAAATGATTACAGCTTCCCCCCGCCCTGCTACAGCATTGCCCTGGGCAAAAATCATTTCACTGCTCTGGATCTGTGCTTCCTCTTCTATGGAATGGGGTAATATCATGTGCATCCCAGAGGATTTGAGCATTACTTATTATTTCTATAGGGATTTGAAGGTTAATAGCTTTACACAAGCCTAATTAATTGCTGTTATTTAGTTTAATATTCTATCCAAGTACTTTGTCCATACAAAGCTTGCTCTACCATCCTTCGTGTAAAAAGATTTTGAAGCAGCACAGATTGTCTGTGGTACAGAAGTGTGTATCCACAAACGAGAGACTGTGCAATAGCATATACAGGTATGCTGGTGTTTATAGTGTATCATGTCGGTTGCTACTCGGTGTTCTGATGCAGGCAATGGTAGAGCAGGTCTTCAGTGGAGACAAACTTGGATGGGACAGCAAAATAAACGAGGATAATAAACACTTCCTCCTATGATGTAATTTGTCTTAACTTTCTTAATGTTGTTGGTTGACTAATACTAAGTGAAGATAGGATTGCAAGGCTGATAGCTCAAGCATTAACTGTTACTCTTGCAAGGGTGAGATTTCATACCTCTTAATACTGTTTTCAGAGAGCCTGACCACTTTTGCAAAAAAAACTATTCTGTTAATGCTTCTGAAATAATTCATGGAGGCTTTTGATGTGGTCATGTTCTGGCTGACAGCCCTAGTGTTTAGTGGAGTCTGAGACGGAGCTTTGATGGACATTTGTACAACTGTGAATGCTTTTGCATGTAAACAGAACCAGCGTGATTCCTGCTGCAAACAACTTCATTTAGGCCTGGGGTAGGAAAAGCTTTACGTGCTGGTCTGCTAGGCCCTGCTTTCCTGGCGCCTCTTTCTCTCCGGGAATTGTGGCACAAAGCAATGCAGGCTAATCCTGAAATTGGGGCGTACTTGCTGTCACTACAGGTGGTTTTTACTAATAGCGCAATGCAGGATGACGGAAGGCCACAGCTCTCGCCTGCGCTGGAGCAATTTGTTACCTCTGCTCCAGACAGCCCAGGAGCGAGCGGTTTGCAGGACTCCTGCAGCACAAAGCCTACTGCAGGGGAAAGCATAGATGGAGATGTGCCCCTCCGCTGCAGCGATGCACAAAGAAAGAGGATTGACAGTGGCAAAAGCAATAAGGTTGTTCCAGCCTGTGCATGGGATCTTGGAGGGTTTGGCTGTTCCCTGCATCGTTCCCTCTAAGCAGACAGCGAGGAGGCTGCTTCTCTCGCAGGGCAGGGCTGTGGCAGGAGCTCTGTGCTGCGGAGCCTTGCTTGCCAAAGAGGAAATCGAAGCCATTCGCTGCAGCGTCTCAACAGGAACTGGGGGCCGATCCCGATTTAAATAAAATGTGCTGTTAATAACAAACAAACCAAAAAGATAAGAGGTTTAATGTTGGCGCTTAAAAACCCCACGGTAACAAATAAAGACTGCTGTAGAGTAATGTCATTTGAGAGGGGACATGTGGTATGCCTGAGAAGATGGATCGCGTACATTGTATGCCTGACAGTAAAACTAATAGCTGTTGGATGGGGTGTTAAGTATATCATAAAATCGGTGTCGGCCACATTCAAGAAGAGGCATTCAAACCGTTTTGACTGTCTGTGCTGAGTGTGCTGACAGCAGCCAAGGCAGCTGGAGGACTGCAGCCATCAGCAGGGGTGAGGGAGGGCACTGATGGGCTTGGTCCCTGAGGGCTGGCTTGCAGCACCCCGGGTGCGTGGGCATGTTCAGCGCTCTGGGGAGGAAGGGCTTGCTCCGATAGCCCTCACGAAATGTGCTGGGAACCTCAGCCAGCACCCCCTGAATGCAGATCCCCCGTGGAGTGGCAGCAGGCTGTACATAAGGCAAAACCACTTCCCTCCCTGAAGCTTCCAATAGCTGCTGTGTAAAGTGAACTTTCTTTTATTCTGTGAAGAGGTAATTAAGCCAGGAACAATTAACTGAGGGTTATCTGCTGCTGGGCAAGCAGGAGCAGGGGGGAAAGAGCAGCACTATGAACGGTGATTCCTTCAACCATTCCCAGGCCTTCAGTGTAACTCAGAGGACTTCAGCTTTGACCTCATTAGAGTTATTTCTGTGCTGCCTCCTCGCAGGCAGGCTGTGAGCATGGAGCAGTGCTGGAGAGGTGAGGGCAACCCACCTGGCTCTGGAGGCCAGACCATGCAGTGCATGGTGGTCACCACCCTGGTCTGTACGTGTATCATCTATCTATATGTACAGAACTGAATAGCCTAAGCCCCCCCCCCAGGGCAAGGAAGACTAGTGTAAGAAGAATGCTTCCATGCGGGCAAATCAGTGGAGATGGACATGGTTGCTTGTACAGATTGCTTGTACAAAAACTTCCTGGTGGCTTTGCAATTGGCCAAGAATGCAAAGTCCTGTTTTCTCCAGTTTGTGGAAGGCTGATGTAATGTTTAGCTGCAGTCCTGTGGGAGGAAACCAGTGGAGCTCCTGGGAGGTCACATAGTTGGATCTGGGCTCTCTGCATCTGTTTCTCACCTCTGAGGGCAGTGGTTTGCCAGATGGCTAAGCTATGTGCCAGGCAGTACAATTAGGGATTTATCTCTGCTAGTTTGGCAAAAAGATCTTAGTTATGGGGTGGTTAGCCCTGTGGGTTGACCCAAAGGCTCTTACTGGGGCCAACCTATTTATTTGGAGTCTGGGATTTTCTGGAGGTCCATCCCTGGCACTCAGATGCTACATGACATCATTCCCATAACAGATGACAGCAATTTTAAAATGCAAGGAAAGGAGGAACGCTGTCCTTGTCCAAAATGTCACAGGAACACCAGCTGAAGTTAATAGAAGATGCTGAAAACCTGACTGCAGGTCTCCTAATAATATACTAAAAAAAGCCCCAGTCTCCCCCTCTTTTAGGATGGCAACTGCTGCTCTCTCTTACTCAGCATCCCCCTGAAAAAGCGCAGGGTCTGCTCGTGTGGCTGTGACCACCTTTTGCTGCTGAATTGAGTTCGCCTGGTGGCACAGGGAGGTGATTACAAAAGCTGCGAGGGCTTCCAGTAGCACAATTTCCTGAAAATAATGGGCTTCAGCATTTCAGTTCTTGACTCCATCTCTTTCTCCTTCAACTCTGTGGCTGCCAGCGGGTCAAATAAGTACAGAGTGAGCGGAGTGTGGTCCTTTGTTGTGATTTGAGGAAAGGTGACTTCTGTTTTCCTTGCAGCAGCTTCCTGGAGAAATTTAGGCAGGTTTGTAGCAAGCAGCGAAAGGCCATATCAACACACGGCGTTGCCAAGCTGAGCTCAGGCGTTGTCTCCTTGCATCCCTGGGCACGGAGCTGGGCTCTGGCTGACTTTCCTTTGGTGCTGAGCTGTGCCTGCTGGGAGCTGTTGTTGGGGCTACAAAAAGGGAAGTGCATCTGTGCAAAGCCTGATGTCCGAGCTGGGGGTGCCGGGGAGCGGGGCGGTGTGGGTGCTGTGTGTGCTGGCGTGGAGACCAGCGTCCCACACAAGGTGGGGTGGACGTGCCCTACTTAACCCGGGCAGCCAGCGTGGTGTTGGAGCTTGGCGGGAGGAAGGGTTCATCTGTGCCAGCTTGCGGTGCGATCAAGCAGACGTAGACAGCTTGGGCTTCTTGTCATCTGCCCAAATCGGGGCATCGCTGTCCCAGCAAACGCAATCTGTGACGGTAACAGTAGAGAGACATCTCTGTGATGTGAGATGTTGTGGATGTGCAGGGAATAGACTGCTCTCACCTGTCCTGGGGACGGCCGGCTGTGCTGGGGAGGGCTGCCAAACCAGAGTTTTCTCCTTTCTGTGTTGGGCACCCGGACGGCCCCAGCACTGGGTGCTCTGGTTCCTTGCTGTGCAGCAGGCTGAGAGCCGGGGCGGTGCCGCAAAGTTGCTGCTGGCAGCAATATTACAGGCTGGAGACCTAGAGAGCATAGCCTGTGTGAGCTCCTTGCTCCTTAAAATTAATTTGGGAATGCATCCCAGATCCTGCATCTGTCCCTTGAGCTCATGTTTTCTGTGAGGTGGGAGAAGGTTACATGGCGGGGAAGGAGGCACTAAAGCCCTCCCTGTTATGGGAGAGGTGGAAGAGGTGTGGGGGGGAAATGTGTCCCATCCCAGCCTTGGGCTGCTGCTCTGAGCCGTGCCCTCCGCGGCCTTCACTGTGGCTCTTCAGCCTCCACCTCTTCCCAAGCGTGTGTGTCTCCTGGTAAACAGGGCCTCCTGCTTTCAGCTGGTGATTTCAGCTGGTGTAGGGAAATGCAAATACTAATTAAACCAGCGTATCACTATGTATGATTCACAAACTGCTGTGAAAGAGGCTGGGAATGTGTTTTTGTCCATTCCTGGCCTGCAGCAGGATCTGTTTGTGCTGGTGCAGCCTCCCTGGTGTTGCTGGAGCTCATCCTGCTCTGTGCTGGCAGAAGAAACAAGTGAATACCTGAAGCTTAAAGATATAGTTTGATAAATATATTTAAAAGTCTACCTGGCTCTATAATTTTTTTATGACAAATTAATTAAAAGCCCAGTTACGGAAGCTTTGGAAAGGAGACATACATATTTAATATTTATTAAAATATTCATATGCTACATGTTTTTTAATCTTGAATAAATATTTTTGGATAATCGGTCACATTTTTTGTTATGCTAAAAATTTTCATTGTAAATTGAACCATGATTGATTTTTAAAAAAGAAATGCAATCTATTAATTACGTAATAGCACACATGCTGCTCAGGATCTGGAAGAAATACATATATCTGTTTGTAACCAGAAGAATTATCAAGGTAATTAGCTTATTGAAACTAAATGATAGCTTTGATTCATGGAATTATGGCAAGATCTCTACCTTCATCTCTATGTAAATACAACTTTCAGGATTCTTTCATAATTCTTCCTTTCAAATAAACAAGACCTGGGAAGTAAGGAATGATCCTTCCCAGGGGATTGGGAATGCCTGGGAGTTCTGGGAGTAGTATTGAAAAGCTCTCAAGCTCTGTTTTTATGTATGTTATATATCAACTGAAATGCCAAACTTCACTTTCAAGTCCAAGGCTGGGACACTGTCCGTGTTTACATCTGTCCAAAGGTGGCACAAGGAAAGGCTCGCCGAGCTGCTGTGTGGTGCTTGCAGCATCGCACTGTTCAGTTTTCACGCCAACCATTAGTTTTTTTTGCAGTTGTCATGGGAAGGAGTAGTAACGACTAAGTAACTAATTTACCAACCCTATTTTCAGGGTTTTTAAGACTATTTCTAGTGCTTCTTGGACTCTTGGCGTTCTGCGAATGAATTGCAGCAGCACTAGTGGTTTCAAAGCAAATGGTACTCAATGCGCATTTTTCTTAATGAGCTGAGATGCAAGCAGCAGTGCCGCTGACCCTGCCGTCTGTGGCCTGATTTATAAGCTGCTTCATACTCTGTCACTGAAGCTTAAGGATCCCTTAAGTCTCTTTTTCCTCTGCAAGACAAATAAAAGGCTGTTATTGCAAATTAGAATGTAAGTCAGCTGCTAAAGACACCAAAACCAAAACAAACAAAGAGAAAATAAAAGGATTGTTTGGGGGGTTTTGTTGCTATTCTCAGTAGAAGGATTATTGTTGATTTTTATGAAAAGTTCATCCTGGAGGCAGTAGGCAGTTGCATTACTTTAGCAAGATTGAGCTGTTTAAAATTCCAGGGTTGTCCGCCAAAAAAATAATAATAGGAAGTTGTATAGAGAGGAATGTGCTGACAGCAGTAATGTTTGGGTAATAATTCATGTGTTGTAGATGATGCTCTGGAAAGCTGCCCAGCTGGCTAATGCAGATTGGGGATGCTCTCGTGCTGATGGCTGTACAATTGATTGGTGATTCTGCTCCATCATGAAATCAGCTTGCAAATGAAATGGAGATGGCTTCCGAGGGCAGGGCTTGGGGAGGCAGGGGTGGGCAGAGAGCTCCAGCGAGCAGGACCGTGTGCGAGTTGGGGTCCGGTTCTTGTTAAAGGAAACCTCTTGGCTGTTGGCCTGGTTTGATGGGAGCACCTCTCCCCTGTTTCATTTGCTTTCAGATAAGGGCAGCTGGCTGTGGTTGGAGCTGAAGGACAAGGTGGTGTTCTCCAGCAGCAGCAGGGGTTATGGTTTCTCCCAGGAACACTTAACTCTCTCTGAACAGTCGTTGGTGTCTTGACCTTATTCTCCAGACCTGGACCACGGGGTTTTTCTTTGATATGAGCATGAGCATGTAGTTATTCTGAGCAAAATGGCGCTCTCGGACTTGTTGATCCCTTTTCTTCTGTTCATTGTGGTTCTCCATGTGGTGTTACGCTTCCTGATTCTGCAAACAGGCCTTGTCCGAGATGCTCTTGGCTGGCCGCACTGTCTCAGGCACCGGTTGCGTTACAGGTTTGGTTCAGCTTGGTCTCAGATTATCCAGCAGCACAAAAAAGGCAGCAACTCTTTTGTTCTTCCACGGCTGCAGCCCATTTTTGTGCTTCTCCACAAGCCCCAAAATAGGGATTGCCTGTTACTAACGATTTCTGAGTTGCTCTAAACCCTATCAAGGGGACTCAATATAAGGCAGAAGATCTCTTGGTGATACTATATTTAAAATTATTTTCTCATGGATTCTTTTGTTCAGAAGGGGTAGAAATGGCAGATAACTGTTGTGTCATTTTAGCTCTGAACAATGTTTAGAAGTCCCAGTCAGTGTGCATATACCCAACTTAAATGCAAATTGCGCACCACTGGCAACTTTATTACACGTGAAAAACAAATTTCACTGAGCTCATAAGTTATCAGAGGGAGAATAGTCTGTTCCCACTCTTGAGCAGAAACACAAGAGGAGGCAGCACTGTCCTTGAGAGACCTGGCTTCCAGCCATGCTGCAATACAGGCTCTTGAGTACCTACTGGCATTGTATGGCATCTTTATTAATAATTAAGAAAATGAGCAACACCTGAGGAATAACTAAGTATGTTTATTGACACGAGTGCCTTGCTCTGTATCACTGCTTGTTGGCATTGTTGCTGTTTAACCTCAGCCAGCTGCTGAGAAAGGGGCGGCTGGTTGTGCCCGCTCCTGCATGAGCCATTGGACCTCACGGATTTACCAATAAGCATTTGCTGCAGTGCTGGGTTAAGGAAGACCCTACTGCACCTTCTTCAATGATTTAAACCCAGGGTTATTTGATAGCATCTGGCCCAGCCAGGCAACCAGGCACCTCTCTGAGTCATGAGCAGATGTTCCCATGGCGTAGACACTGCAGCAGAAAGCTCATTAAAATGATCTTACCGACTTCAGGTTTAAGGTGAGATCCTTCTCCAATGGCAATATCTTTAGGAGTGAATATCTCTATCAGGTATAGAACCTCAGCACATACAAATCATCTGGGGATTAATATTCTTTTTTCCTTGGAACTATTTGAAAACATGATTGGGATCAGTTGCAGCTGTGAATGTCTAATGACCCCTCCAAATGGCTCCTCCAGAGTCCCAATAACTTTATTCTGGCATTTGTTGGTGTCCAGAAATTACAGGCATGAAAAGCATAAGGTCCTTTGAAGCCTGACTGAAAACTTGACTTAAGCCCCCGGAAATAATAAAAAGAAAGTAAAGCTGCAGAAAAGGATTAAGAGGGGGGAAAAAAAGCCAACGGGGACAAGTAATTCTGGCTATATGTGATGGGGTGATATAATGCTTATGCTATCAATGGAGCCAGGGACCGCTTCCAGGTCTATATACAACCACTTTTTTCTTTTTAAATCTGCAGCTATTCTTCTATATTTTTGTGCTATACTGGCATCATTTAAGAAGGAACTAAAGTTTAAGAGCAAAGATATTTTTTTATCTATTTCCCAGAAGTATTTTGTGTGTAAAAAAAAAAAAAAAAAAAAAGTGCCTGAAAATGTTCTGCTGCCTCTGAAGTCTTCACCAAGAAAACAGGCAAACTCTGAAAACCAACGACAAAAATCCAGGTTTGGTTTGGTTTTTTACAAACAACTTATTCCTTTTCTTTGTTGGTCCCGCTTGGAAGGAAACTATTGGGGTAACCATCACTGTTCCTCATAAGTATCTCTGGCTCCTGTTCTGTCTCCTGTTGGAAGAGGACTGTGTGTCCCAGAGGCTGCGGTGGCAGCCAACACCTCTGCCCAGGGCACTGCCACCTGTTTCTCCTCATGTGAGTGAATGTGTTCCAATGTCAGATTGTATTAAAAGGGTTATAAATTCTTCTGGCAGGAGTCTGCGTTTTAGGATTGATGAGCGTGATCAGCAAACTATTCAAATAAGTATGCTTATTATTAAAACCCTGCTAGGAACAGGATGACATGCAGAGAAACTAATGCAAAGCAATTTCTCCTTCATTTCTGAGCCTTACCCGGTTTTAATGTAGGCTAATAACATTAGTTTTTAATTGTTTCTTTGGGTAGATTGACTGCTTTTGTATTTGTGTGTCTCCACAAGTTGGGATTTGTATGGCTTGTGTGGGAAGTGGACGTACATGTACAGACGTACACATCGTGCTAGCCAAAGGTGTTTGAAAACTGTCCAGGGCTAGGACTGGAAGGCTAAAATGGAAAAAATCTAACAGCTTTCCCATTGCTGGTATCTACGTTTTTATGAGCTTGGTTGTAATATAATTCCCACCTACTGGGACAATTCCTGAGCTGTTTGTTCAATATTTATCTGGTTCTGAGTCAGACAAAACTCCCAGATCTCCAGTCAACATAAATTACCATGGATCCTGTAACTCTGCAATTGGTGACTGGTCTCAGCTGAGGCCAGGATAATGGCTGAGATTTAGCCTTATCTGTGCAGCAGTTACGTGACACCAGTTGTCCTACATGTGTGTCCTAAGTTAGAGTAGGATTTAGCTCCTGCTTTTGTAAAGCCAACAAATAACTGACTAATGTGTTGAGGAAACCACGCAGCAGCCCTCCTGGGTCAGGCTGGTCTGCAGAAGCAAACCTGGAGCATGTTACAGCCCCCCATAACTGCCCTCCCTGACTGGGTGGTAATGGCAGTGCAAACACACATGAGCAGCAAGGAAAGTTTCGGATTGCTCAACTAAACATAGTGCTTGCGTCTCAAAGGTGTTTGGTGTGCAACCAAAGCAAATGCACCCCCACTAGTATAAATGGGTCTGAGCAGGGGGCTGCAATAGAGGAAAAGCCCCAGCAGACACATTAGCTTTCATAAAAAGTCTCTCTAGCTGTTGTACACGCTGAGCGTCCTTCAGTTTTGTGTCAACCTTTTAAATTTATATGCTCATGTTTCCTGAACGGCTTAAGGTGTTTTTGTATAATTGCAGTAACAGAAAAACCTCTGACCAGCAGCAGTTAGCCAGGTGCCAAGCCAGGAGTCCCAAGTGCCTCATCCCAAACCCAGTGTTTCACTGCACGCTGGAGAATTTTTCCTGGTTTTCAGTGCAGAAATCATGAGAAACATACAATAAAGATCACTGCTTTACCTATATAGGTCACTTTTGGTGTGGTAATAATCTGTTTCCTAAAAATGTAAGAGAACAGAGAACTGGGGAATAAAAGGTACTACGAAGCGTGAGCAAAACTCCTCTGAGCATCCCAAGGAAGCTCTGGGTCTCACCCTGCACAGCTGTGTGCAGCTCTTGCCAACACGTAAACCCAGGTGCTGCCTGATTGCTGCTGTAGTTCAAGGGGGTTTGTCAAGTGTGACATTTGAAAGGATGAAACCCTGTGGCATGGGTTAAGAGCTGTTGTTGCTGGAAGGGCAATCCAGCAGGCACGTTCCAAATGTGACTTCTTAAAGATGATGGGCACTTTTTTATAAAACTCTCCCCATTTATCTGCAAAACTCCTGCAGATCAAGACCTATGAATTATTAGTGTAATGAGATTAGGCATACATTTATGCTACATGGTCTTAAGTTGTTTTAAATTCCGAAGATGAGATAGGGTCAAGCACGAAAGGGCAGTGCGGCAGAGTGCTGGCGGCAGACTGCGTGAGTGACTTGTCTTCCTATTAACATTGTCACATCCCGGTTGGGTGCGTTTCCCATTTCCCTCTCTCCCTGGGAGTTGGCTGGGAAACTTAATCTCCAAAATTGGCAAGGAGAAAAAATTTGTGTTTGTGACTGTAGGAGGAAGGGAGATGGTGGTAGGGAGGAAGGATAGAGGGGAATGTGAGATAGAAAAAGGATAGGAAAAAAGATGAAAATGAGGGCTAGGGCAGAGGAGGCGTTGCTGTCCCTGCCGCACAGTGAGCACAAGTGCTTCGGGCATTTCCTCTTGTACAGGTTTTTGTAAGCTCTGAATAGCAGCAGGAGTGCGTGTATCCCCACCACCCCGCCCACTCTTCTGATTTTCTTCCTGGAGAAGCGGAGATGAAACCCCCTGAGGAGAGCTCTCAACTGAAGAGACATGAGAGTGTCAATTTTTCTCTCATTAAACAGAACCGCTCGGAGGCTTGTGCCGCACGGTTCCCTGAAGGCCGTCCTCCCCGTGGCAGGATGGAGCACGGCTGCGTGTGAGGTGTTCCACGGCCTGCAGCTGTCTCAAACTGCTTTGCCAAAGAGAAATAAACGTGCAAAAAGAAAAACAAAAAGGAACTGAGGCATCCTGTGACTGCTGGGTTTTGCTGAGCTCTCCTCTGAGATCAGCTCCTGGCAAAGGCGCCGTGCCCTGGGTCCTGCTCACGTCCCTCACTTGGCCGCAGACCCGCTCTGACCAGGAGCAGCTGTGGGCCAGCCCTGGGATCCGCTCGCTAAGCGGGGTGGGAAGGGTGGCTGTGACGGGAAGCGATGGGAAGGCTGATGTGGCCCTGTCGGTGTGGCTGGCACCTGTGGGGCGGCTTTGGGAACTGGTTTCATGTGTGTACATCGGGGTGCTCTGTGAAGGGTTTTCTGCTGTAATTGTTCCTTTCCAAACCGCTTTCCATCTTCTCCAGATCCCCTGGCTTCTCCCCTGGTCCTGCTTGCAGAGTTGTTTGCTTGGGCAGAGTTTTGAAAACAGCTCCCCACCCCTGGAGCTGGCTTGAGCAGCGCCTTGCAGGGGAGTCGGTGGTTTGGGGGGTGAGAAGACTTAACTTAAATGTTTTGCGGAAATTTGCCAATTCCAACAAACAGTTTGTCTAGGAACTAGAGGGAGTCACTTAAAAAAAAAAAAAAGCATTCTGAATCTCAGTACTAACTCAACAAAAGGCATTTCCAATTAGCTGGGGGCAGAAAGAGAATGTCGGAGAGTTGGGTGGTTTTCTGCAAAAAGAGCTGCCAAGTTGCAATCAATAAATCAGATGGTTTTTAATACATAAGCATATATGCATTTCCATGAAATCTTATTTATTTCCTTAAACCACTTTTAATAAAAACAAAACAGAAGGTCGTATTCAAAAGCAGGGAAAACAGTAGCAACGTAGGCTCTGAGACAGTTGCTGTAATCTCCTAAAACAGGGAATGGCTACAACAGGCCCTTACTGCCACTATTTTACCTACTTAACATTAGTAACTTTCCTTGTGATTTTGTTTGCAGTAGTGTGGTGATTCCCCATCCTATTGCTTTGGTTTAGGCAAGTCTGGGAGGTAAGTGTGAGAACGTTGTGTGCTTTGGTTTTCTTGTCCTCCATTCTTTAAAGTTATTCACCTGGAACGTGAGCACTTCTCCAGTTCCCCAATCCAATACACATACTGTAGTGTTCTCAGAGTTGCGTAAGGGGAGTGATAAGGAGGGAAAGCATCTGAAGATGAATTATAGATGAAGATTTTGATAAAAACAACAATCACTGTATGCTGTCTGGTTGCTCAGGACCGTATCTTGCTGTGGCCCTTGAAGGGTTGAGGAAGATTACCTCTTGCCTGACAGTGAGTCCATTCACTGCCTGGCAAGTCAGTCTTTCCCAAGAGTCCACATCCTAAATCAGAATAACCACAAAGAAAAATGGAAAAGGCTTAAAATATAACAGCCTCTAGGATATTTTGGTAAATGATCATGATGTTAAATTGTGTAGAGATGGATTGGTGAAGGGATAGACAGTTATAAAGTTAAAGAAATGATGTCTCTGAAACTAATTCTAAATTAATGACACCTTGTAGATCTTTACTGCCTTCTGTCTGAGGAACTCAAGCTGATGTACTGACACTTATTAATTAGAATTCATTTTGCAAGGGAACAAGCTGAGGATGAGAATGGAGAAGTCGCTCTCGGCCCATCATAAGTCAGATATCAGGGATGGAGGCAGCAATAAACCCCCCCCCATGGATTCCCAGCTGCATGCTTGAAGCCTGTGGTGATGCTGATCAGAAAGGCAGGAGAAGTAAATTCTGCACAAAGGTGAAAACCACGCTTGGGTCAAGTAAGATTTATTTTGTGCAGAGTTGAAGTCAATGAGGCTCTTTGTGAGGGCAGAAGGAGGTAACAAATTTGTGCTGTGAAGAAAAGCCCAATGTGAAAACCCACACAGGGTGTAACCCTGTTGCTGAATTAACTACAGTACGATGAGCTCTGTAGATATGCTGTGCTCTGTTCATTTTTCTAAAATATCTCATATGGACTACATTTGGTAGATAACAGATTCTAATCTTTCCTTCTTGTTTATTTGTACCTGTTTATGGATTTAATTAAAACAAAAACATTTTAAAATAAATGAACAGAAATGAGAAGTGATGAAGACAAGAAAAGAAATGTGAGAGCAGAGGAAGGTAGAGATAGGGAGGAGGGCTCTGCACAGCTCCTGGCTGTGTTTCACTTAGCTTTGAGGAGCCATCAGGTAAAATTAATTTTTAACAGCGTAGACTGTACAGACTAATTTCTGTACCACAACCAGACTGGATTCTTTTTTGATCAAGTTGAACAGGAAAGGGTTTAAATTGAGGTTCCTGAACTGAAGAGATAGGACATTAATCTAAACTGTGACACAAGCCAGAAACAAAGTCAGGTTTTTTTTAGTGATGAAATAGCTTATCTGCTAGAAGATATCCTCCCAGATTGACACACTACCCGCAACTGAAAGTCTGCATGAAATTAATAAAATTACATTGGGGAAAAAAATTGCAGATTGACCAAAACTGTAATTAGCTTCTGTATCCTCTTGGGATTGAACTCTTTCTGGTGAGGTTTTGTTTCGATTAAACACTGTCTTGATGGAGACACCCAGCTTTCCAAGACGGAAATTGGAAAACCTGTAACAGAGCTGCAAGACTTGTAGAAGCACGCTGTAAACTTTTTAATCCCTCACATCAACTCCACCTTTTCCCTGCCAGCAGCAGCAGTGCACGCTGTGGTCTGGCCCAAGTGTCTCTGGAGCGAGGCTGTTTGGCTGCTCCTGGGTTTGCTCCCCCAGGGACAGATCCTCAATTGGCATAAATACTCCTAGCTCTGCTGGAGTCAGCAGAGCTGGATTGCCTGCAGCCAGTGAGGATCCTGTTAGTTTTGCTGTGAGGCCAATGTGGATGTGCTATCGGATGCTGGAAGCCTTTGCAGAGGCTTGGGTATATTGTAACCAAGACCCACGGCACAGCTGATGTGCAGGCACTGAGCAGGACTGCGTCTGCAGCTTGCCAGGCTGCGTTGCCAGTCACCACTCTAATAATCCTCTGTTTGGGTAGTGTGCTTGCCGCATCTGTCTTTTGATATGCTATGATGCCACCAAGGCAAGCTTTGCTCAGACTGAGCAGTGAGTTGTACGGCACCAGAGCCGAAAAGATAAAACCTACTACGAGCGTTATCCTCGCTTTACCATAGAGCGATGCTTTCCTGGTGGAGACTAGTCATCTGTCAGCCCTGCTAAAGTCCCAAGGAAATAAAACTAAATTGTGTAAGTGTTGGGGATCACCATTTTAAATGTTTCAGTGCTCAGTTCATTCGTTCTTCCCTGAAGAGCATTATTTGGTAAAACAAAATAGCTCTTGATTAACCACCTGCCTTGTTCAAATGAGACAACTACTTGATGGTATGGGAAGGATCAAACAGTAAGCTTGATTTTTAAAATAAAAGGGAAAAAACTGAATAGCCTTTACTATAGTTAACCAGATTCTGTCCTCTTCTGTACTAATGACTGATCTCAGTTACCCACTGACTCCTGATGTCTGCCCTGGCAAACTGGGGCAGCATTCAGCCATGTGCCAAACTTCAGTATTAAAATGCAACAGAATGAAAGTGAAATATTAGTTTCCCTTCTCACATCAAGCCCCAGTCTGGCTTTGAAGAAAGTGAGCCATATAAAAAATTGATGAAAAGGTTCCTTGGGAAATTGCAACATTTGCCTACAGCGGAGTCTGATATTTGGGGACAGATTGACAAAAGTATTCAGACACCACTTGGAGGGCTTTACTAACTCCCTGTGTAAACCTAACAAAGCTTTAGATGCCCACCTAATGAAGGCAAAAAGGGATCAGTCTCTGTTATTCCAGCCCTTTGTCTTTTGCCTCAGAATGAGCCCGAAGACCAGATCGGAGCCTGAAAGTCTGTTTTCCCGTGTAACTGAATTGTGACTCTGCTCCAGTGGCAGATGGAGAGTTCTTGGGCTTGTGGAGCCTGGCTTCCAGGGATGCGGATGCTGTGGGGCTGGGTGACCTCCTGCTGCCCTGCTTGCGGGGGGAAGCCTGTTTGGGGAGGGGCTCTGAGGATCACGCAGAGCCAGCGGGATTTATGTGAACAGATACACTTTTTGGCTTAAAAATCCATCTTGTCAGATGCTCTTACCCAGTCAAGCATTAGCATGTGTTTATCTTTATGGCTGCATTGTATGATGATCTGGGAGCCCAAACTGGAGAGTACTTGTGGGTTTTTTTCCCTACTGCTCTGTAAATCACCAGATGTCCTTTATTTCTGCAGATTGGTGTCACTTTAGCATAGAGGAATGGGACAAGAGGGTAAGAATGGGGGGAGAGGGAAGCAGGGTTTGTTTTTTGGTTTTTTTTTTTTTTTTTTAATTAAAGAAAAGCCCTAGCATGGCCCTGAGACTTGCGAGAGAGCCTGGAGAGCTGTGCAAAGCCCTTTTGTGCCAAGAGGCGTGTGGAACCACACTGGGCAGTTCCCAGGCAGCTCAGCAGCCTGACACCAACGCAGAGCAGCCCGTCCGGCTCCGTGCTGCCCCATGCCCACGCTCAGCCAGCTGCAGGTGGCTCTTGTAGATGGCCACTCCAACAATCCCCACAGCCGGCTCCTTCCTCTCCAGCTGCCTCCCGGCTCGCGTGTGTGCGGGCCCTGGCAGGCAGGAGCTCCCGCGCCGGTTTGTACAAGCCATTGCAAGGAGGCAGAGCAACCAGCATCTGTCGCTGCAGTCGGTGGTGGAGGATTGCTTGGTTCTTTCAGCCAAGGTTGCCTCCTGTGCTGGTTGTGTTAAACAGCACTTTTTTTTTTTTTTTTCCCCAAAAATATGCGAGCTGGATCCTTTATTTCAGGCTGTAGCCGGAGCGTCTGGGCTGTGGGACCGGAGTGTTGTGAGCGGCACCTTGTTTCGCAGCCAGCTTTGCTGTGGTGGGCTGGAAGCCAGGTCCTGGGAAAATCCCACACCCCTTTTTTTGGAAACCTGAGCAGAGCCAGCCTTTGCAGCTTGTTTTTTCAAAAGGATGAAGCCTTGCTTCAGCTGTGTACTTCCATGAGGGCTTGTAGAAAAATAGCCTGTCCCCTTCAGAGAGGGACTACATGAGGGTCACTCACCTTATGAGGTTTAAAAGGGGATTCAGTTATCTGTCCTCTTCTGACCTTAACATCTGAAGCAGCAGAGAATGCCTCCATTTGGGCATCTGGGAATAAAACCGCATCAGTCTTCCTCCTGCAGGGTCCTCTGCCTTGCCCTTTTTATTGTCTGAGATCTTGTTCAAATCCTGGCTCTTTCACATATGATCAGCTTCTGCTTTGCTGGAGTCAGACAGAAGTAAAAACAAACAGACCTCTATTCTCCAATACAACTGCTGTGCTGGTTAACACACAGTCCTCTGGCCTTTTTTCCTGCGGAGGCTTCAAGCCTTTCCCCACCTGCGGCTGAGCCCTCTAGCAGCGAGTCCCCGGGCTGTGTTGTGGGGCTGCCCCTCGGGGATGCTCATCGATCACCTTCCTCCTCCTGTGTAAGGGCCGGACCCACACAACGCAGGCGGCGGCGAGCAGGGGGACGATGTGGCTGGACCTCATTGGGGCACAGTCGCTCCTCGGCAGGGTCTGCGCGGGGCTCAGAGGGAGCTGCTGCTCAACCGTGTGAGGGGAACGTGCCCCAGGACCGCAGTTCCAGCACACGGGTCTTTTATTTGCTAGAACGGGAACATCCCCTGCTTAGAGTATAGGCATCCTTGTGCTAAACTTACCTACGTGATAAACTGATGTGCTGTGGGACATGTTCCTTTTCCCCCAGCAGCCAGGGCCAGAGGAAACACTTCTCCACCATTGCGTCCAGCAAGCTTGCTCATCAGGCAGCCTCTGTCACCAACCCTTGCGTTTAGCAGAGAAGTATGTTAAAACTGCTCGCGTGCCCAAGAGCTTCATTGGGGTTTTTCACAGCTCTGTGAATGTTACACAAATTGATTAAATACTGTAACTAATCTATGGCTACTTAGGTGCTTCATGGTTGTCACTGTACCGCGAGGCTCTCCGGGTCTTGCTGCAGGAGGGGATTCACAACACAGACTGCCCTGATCCTGGAGCAGAGGAGATGGACCCTGCCCAACACAGAGGACGAGAGGAACATGGATGTGCCTTTCGGCTTTCATCCCCTCCCGAGCCCACCCCAAGGTGGAAACGGGGGATGTGTAGTTTGCGGGAAAGAGCTAACTTCTATTTGTATATCGTTTTTTTGTCCTGCAAGATCCTAGCATGTGTTTGGCTCTGTTATGACAATAGTCTTATCCAATGTGAAATGTCATGGAACAACAATACCTTACAAAAATTTGGAGGGAAAAAAAAACCAACCCAACCCACCACACTTTCTTCTGACTGTAGTTGGAACGTCATAGAGCAAAATCTCTACATAATCTAAAAACTTACCAGGAGTCCAGCTAACAAGTCATGAACAGGACCAGGAAACGTGGTTGGGATTTCCTTTAATGCATGATATTTCATTTTAATGAGGAATCTGTTGTACCCATGCTCCCCTTATACACCTCACAGACTATGTCAGTAGTAAGTCTTTAGCTTAGTTTTACATAACTGGAGAAACTTCAGTAATGTAGAGCTGCTGTGGTGTGCAGGGAGATTGGCTTACATGCTCGGACTAGTCTTAGAAATGATTGATCGTGTTTAAGTATTGGCATCCAACTAACCTTCCTGCCTGCTGTCAAAAGCATACAATATTTTGTAGGCTACTTTCCATTTTCCATATTAGCATAGAGAAGGAGAGAGATCATGCTTAATTGAGTTTGTTTAGCTTTTGGTAACATTTTTTAATGTTTCTAAAAATCACACCACCACTATTGGCTCAGTGATTTATTTCAGGCTTTGATTTAAATGTCTCTCCACTTGTTTGGGGTCAGATTAGATCATTAGTAGTGTATGTGCATAGCTTACCATTTCCATCTTTGGGAAGATGCACACCCTGAGGACCATGTTAGCCAGAATGCTAACAGAAATGAGCTTTGCAGTGTGTGGGCCCTGTGCATGGTCATTCGTTGGCTAAAACACACCTTCAATTCTGTGCTTTGCCCCATTTGGGGATGGTTTTACGTGGTCTGAGATCCCTGATGAGATCTGGGCAACTTCTTGGTGGGAAAATGCAGGATTCTTCTCTGGTAACTCAGAGTCAAGGCTACAGGGACACTCCAGTAATTTCAGCCTTCTGTTTATCAGAAATTTAATGGATAAAAGGTGGAAGTTGACAAAGATCAGAAATTTGGTGTGTGCGCTACTGGTATGACTAGTTAGCCCACATAACCCCGTACGATGCTGTTATCCCATCCCTGCGTGGTCCTGATGAGTCCTCATCCAGTTTGTTCCTTTTCCAGCTCAGTGTTTCTTGCTGCACGGTCCTGCTGCAGGCAGACGTATCTAAGAAATATAATCAATGACTTGATTTCAATGCTATAGGCATTCCCTATAGAAATCCCCTGCTCAGTCAATTAGTAGGACTGAATTTTGTGTTACTCAACATCTATACTCCTAGAAGGCAAGAGATTCCAGCATCTCCATCTATATTTGCTGGGATTATTGCTTAAAGGTGGCTTAGCTACTAAGCCACTGCTGCAAGAGCTCCATTAACTTCTTTACTTGTTGCACATGTGAGCTGGCAGGATTTCAGTACCGCAGGTCGAATAAAGAAACCTGACACCTATTCTTCGAGCAATTAAACTTTGTAAAGTAAACTATGTGTATTTCATTAAGGAAATGGATCCATCAGCACTGGGAATACCATTTATGAATATTTCCTTGTAATGGAAAAGTGAGCATGTTGACAGGATGAATTATTAGACATATTTACAAACAGCTGTTAAAAAGCCTATGTGTATGTCCCAGCTGTATTTTTTCCCTTTTTATGCGGGGCTTATAGCAGTTATACTTTGAAAAGCCAGCTTGATTGGCATTCTTGCAAAGAGAGGTAGGCTTGATTAATTTATCCATACTCCACAAGATTGCAGTCACAACTGGGGGAGCAGTCTGTCTGTCTGCAGTTTATTCATGGAATAAACCCAAGGGCAGACAACCAGTACGCAGCCCACATGGTGTTTAATTACAGCTATTGTGTACATCTGATACTGGAATCAGTAAGTTTGATTCTTTCCCCAATCGTGCTGATTTCTCATGGAGTTCTTCTCCTTCACTGTGGACTGCATGAGAAGAGAACTGAGGTCGTTAGTGGGAGTTTGACACCAGGGGAGAGGTTTGGATCTCGGTGGTGCTGTAAAGGGTCTGGCATGGTTCACTGGCTGATACTTCACTTTTAAAGGGACATATAGGAAAGAAGGATTAGGACCAAGGTATTGCCACTTGAGGTATTGTGAATGCTGATTCTAAACGTGTCAACTTGGAAGTTATAGGAAATGTGCCTCCCATGGCATTAGACAGATTACAAGTACAGAATATGCAATAAGATTATTGCCAAGACTCTCAGATTTTTCTCCTGTCTGCGTCCCCTCCTGCTGTCACTTCCCCGCCTCAATCTTTTGCTTCTCTGTCAACAAAATAGGTACAACAGCTCTCGGCTGGGGAGGTACAACCAGGGCTTCATACTACAGCCAAAGTGCTTTGGGACCATGGCATACATGGCACTGCAGCAGGGAAAGCTTGACCTCAAAATAGCTGCGTCTGCTTCCCGCAGTGAGATTCCCCTGTATCCCCAGCCAGCCTCTAGCAGATCCTCTTTTTTCTCTTTGACTAGACACCATGTGGAAAGTTCCTTGTGTTGTTTCCATCTGACTGCAGCAGCATCTGCTGCTGCTGATAAAGCTGCTAGAAGAATTGGGAAAGGATCAGCCTCAGCCTGCGCACTGCCCACTCGACGGTGTCGGCCGTCCGCTGGGTCCCGGCTAGTGGCAATGCTCTGGAGCAGTCATCATCCACCTCGTGTGCCTTGGCCTCTCCTTTTTGACCCGAACTGCAGTGCACTCAGGCATGTGCTCAGGTCCATCTCTGTTTACCGAGGCCGTGTAGCATCTGCTGGAGATAACAGAATGCCTGTGCTTAAATATAGGTGCACGCTTTAGTGTGTTTTCTCTTTGGGGATCCACTGCCGCGTTGGGGTTCCTCTGCCATCTGTTTAAATCTCTCCTCACGATTTTCATCTTCTCTGCTCCAGAGCCAGCTTCTCCGAGGAAGAGACTGCGGAGTGGAAGTTGGTGGAGAAATGGAGCACAGGGCAGTTTAGAGCTGTGGAGAATCACTTGGAACAAGCTTAGTGTTATAATGCTGTATTTGCTGAGATCAGTTTTCATATTGTCTGAATCAGGGTCTCCAATTTCCTTCCCCTGGCTCCAGCAGTTATCCCTTTGCCATATAGGATTGCAGGAAGAATGTTCCTGTAGCACAAGGGATGATAATGTAATACAAGCTGTGTGAATTCTCTGTATTTATTTCCATAGTTTTTACAAATTTACTTAAACAAATAGGCCCAGTCTGAAGCCAGCTCTGTTTTCGTGTGTCGTGATTCCCTCTGAGTATTCTGGGTCTCTTTAAGCTAAATCCATGAAATGAATACAGTACTTTTAAAAGAAGATTTTAAAGTTAATTAAAGAAATGGAAGTATATACTTCTTCAGAAGTTAGATTTGGCATAGCATCCATATATAATACACCTAGTTTCAAAGCAAGTCTAGTGGAAGGACACGTTCTCTCTCTAGGGTGCTTAGGTTGATGAGAAACCTATTTGTAAGGAAAATTGACTTTGGAAACGGTTGAGAGCAAGCTGCTGCTTTTTTTTAAGTCCCTGCCAAGTGATTGATTTGGTCCATAGGTTCATCAGATCATTGCTTCCAATAATATAATTTTGCTTATTTATTTTATATATGATCAATATGATAAATACTACAGAAACATGGAAGTGCCAACTAGATTATTTCTGGCTGTAGCAGAGTGGTGAGGGGGCATGCTCCAGCTTACACTATGTGCCTTGTGAAGCAGAAAAGCAATTCAGTCAGACTAAAGGCTACAGATGAGGCTGAATGTTCTCTGCAATAAATGCAAATGATTTGAATTCATTTCACTGGTAAGAGGAGAAGAAAAAAAAATTAAAGCCAAAGATGTTGCAGATCAAGGAATTCAACTTTAAACAGACACAAAATTAACATAAAAGAAAACATGGCAATAAAGAGAGGGTGGAAAATAGATTTCACTAAAATAATCTGTTTTAATGAATAGACCATGATCTATTTCTGAAGTACCTCTCTGTGGTAGTGTTTTTTCCCTTTTCTCTCTTTTTTTTTTTTTTTCTTTTTTTTTTTAGAGCATGTACAATAGCATTATGGCCTAGCTGCAATCAGTCTGCTGCGAACAGCTTGTATATATTTGGATGTTCACTGGCCCATGAGAGCAAATCGTCCTCCCTTACCGTCAAAGACTTTCTTTTCCAGTTCCTTTATTAGGTAACAAATGGTTCCCGTTTCTTTTGTTCTTCAGTGTTAAGCACTTTTAGTTTTTCTGGCTCTGTTTTATTATTTTTGTTTAGATTTGTTAATGACTTATGTTTCTTTATTGTTTGCAAGGGATGGTGTTGCAGTCTCTTCTGCTTTTCACTAAGAAATACCTTGTAATGAAATGCAGCCCAGAGCTTATCAATGTAGACCTAGCTGGGATTCTTCCATGAAGCATTCACTGCAGCGTGTTGGGGTAATTCTTCTAAAGCGTCTTTCACAGAAAGTAAATTCTTACGTGTCCATGGGAAGTGCCATAACTGCTAAAGGGATACCCAGTATCTCCCACAATTGGTGTCCAACGCCACAGAAGAAATAAATAATAAAATAATCTTAAAATAAGATATTCAGATCTACATATAGTCTGCTCAGGTGTTGTCCTATTAAATTTAACTTTGAATTACTTCTAGGCTAAGGATGTCTGCAAAGGTGTTCTGTTCCTCTCTGTATCCTGAGGTGAGGGAGGGCAGGGCTGTACCCTCAGGGAAACCTGCTGGTGCCACCCACGAGGGATGCAAGGGCTCCCAGACCGGCACCTCGATGGCCAAACACAAGGTGAGGGCTCTGCTCGCCTGGGAGTTACCCCATCTGGCAGAGAAACGGGCTCTAAGGCTTGTTTTTGGAGTCGCTGTGAATAACTTGAAATGATTCAAGCCCTGAAAATGGCATGGGAGGTGGAGCCTGAGGATGCTGCGGCGCCAGCGGTGCCGAGGAATTCAGAGATGTCGATCAGATATTGGCAAATCTTGGTTTCCCTCTGCCCCTTTTCCCCTCTCCCTGAGTTAAACCTCTGGCCCAGGCAACATCAGAAATCATGGAACAGAAAAATATGAGCATTCATAATTAGAAACAGTCTTTTCCTTTTGTCTGGGCTGGGTGTATTGAACCGGTCCAATTCTGCTGCCAATACATATTTGCCAAGGAAAACTTTCTCTTTTAAACCTTCCACTTATCCAAATAAAGGGAGAGGAGCTGGAATTAGGTCTTGGCACGTCCATGGAGTTGGGAAAAATAATTCACTTGATCTCTTTTTTTTTTTTTTTTTTTTTTTTTCTCAACCCAGCATTAGNATCTAGTCCATTTCTATCATTTTGAAGTCATGAGTTGCTTTGCTTAAATGGATGACCAGCAGGTGCACAGCTTGCGAACCACATGGTATTGTTTCTGGTGTCAGTCACGGAGTAAGAGTAACACAGGGGTTTGGACAGGCATTTTTTTTTTTTTTTTTTTTATTCCCCAGTACTTCATCACAGATCCAGTCAGCAGGGGTACGCTGCCCACCAGGATGGCACCAGGGAGGTGCCACTGCCACCCCCATGAGTGGCCTTTTGGGAGGAAAAAAAAAATGGTGCTTTTGGTCCTTCTTTAGTGAGGAGGAAGTTTCTTAAAACCAGACCAGCTTGCTAAGACACCAGCAGCTCAGCAGAGACCACCTAGGAGAGCTCTTGGGGCTCTCACTGGAGGAAACCCTGTGTTTTCTCCTGGTCTTGGTGTAAGCTGAAGTGGATTTCCTTGGTTTGTGAGCACAGGGTTGATCCCAGCATGAGCTGGGACTGTCCACACGGGAGCAGAGCGTGGTTTTATCCACTTCTCCCAGACCTGAGCGCTGCCGTCGCTGCCAGCTCCCTTTAATTAAGGCAATGCAAATGGGCTGCAAGGGAGAAGGTGCCCGAGAAAGTAAAAGAAGCTCATGAAAGGGAGCACAGACAAGGAAGGGAGAAATTATTCACGTAGCCCTAAAGTTTACTTCTAAGAGGTCTTTTTTTTTTTTCTT
Organism: Pandion haliaetus; assembly: GCA_013401275.1. Lineage (NCBI taxonomy): Eukaryota > Metazoa > Chordata > Aves > Accipitriformes > Pandionidae > Pandion > Pandion haliaetus. The sequence goes on from VYZV01025192.1 coordinate 910,213, forward strand.
CTCAATTTCATATATTTTCCTTGATCATTTGAGAGAAAAGATCTCTCCATAGACAGATCTCCAAAGAGNCCCCCAGCATTGCTATTGCTTTAATCCATGGTCTCTTCAGACAGGGAATGTTTAATTGGTGCGCTGGTGAAATAAAATGTTTAAATAGATTGAATGGCAGACTTTTTCCCTCTGTTGTGACATTAATCCCCCAATATTCCCGGGCCCCTTGCTGGGTATTGAGGCAAAGAAAGGAACCACAGGATGTCCCTCTCTATACATCTGCCTGTGATGTGAAAACTCCCTGGATACACTTATCATACATGATCCAATACATCAATTAAGCCGAAGACCTTTCTGCAATAATCACTTACACACGTGAAATAAATCACTCCGTATGATACATCTTTTCTGACTCAGGGCAGACTTCTCTGCAGAGGAGATGTGATGGGGGAAGGCAGGAGAGGGGAGCCCCAGTTCACGCTCAGTGCCTGGCCAGCCTGGTCTCCAGCAGAACATCTCCCTTGGAGGTAGGAAACTGTGTTTTCCTCACAGCCCTGCCCGATGCATGTATGCACAAGTGCAGCGAGAGAGCGAGAAGGAGATTGTGGAGAAGCAGATTAGATGGAAAGGTGTCCTGGCTAATTAGGAGGCAAATTAAAAGGTTGGTGCTCTTGAAGTCATCTTTTTGTTTGGTTGGTTCGTTTTACTTTGGCTGTCTGTATTCTTTGTGATTGTGTTGAGATTGATAATAAGAATATTTAATATCAACCTGTACCTGTTCTGCCTTTCTCTGACTTCGGCTGAACTCTCTGGAGAGAAAGGAGTTTCTATAAACTTCTGAGTTTGCATTTGACTACGAACATCTCCCTCCCCTCTCTTTCCTGACAAAACTCCTAAGATATACCAAAAAGAGCATGAAACGATAAGCAGACTTCAGGCTCCGCATTCTTCAGTCGCTTACAAAACGCATTGCAGAATTCGCAGCAGCAGATTAACACTCACAGACCCACAAATCAAAGGATTTCCAGCTCCTCCCCCCTCCCACCCATTATGCAGGGAGAAAATCTCAATCTCCTCAGACGAGAGGGAAAAAAAGAGATGAAATTAGGGTTTAAAATAATTTAGTTTTGCATTTCATTTAGTTTTGCATTGTCAGTAATACCCACTGCCTACGGAAAAATTAGAAAGATTATTGTAGAATAAAAGGCAAAGCCCCAGCATGTTTGACAATACGCTCCGTATTTTATGTTCATTAGGACAGGGAGCCTGAAATACTCATTTCTTTATGATGAAGGAACTAAAGATTTCCAATGAACGTGCTGCAGTGAGGATGTTGGGGAAATCTATTACTAAACCAGCTTGTTAATCACAGCGACCACCTTTCAGGCTTCACAATGCGAGTAACTTAAGTTGTATAGATGCTTCTTCCCCAAGACACCCCTTCAGTGAGCCCCGCGGACAAACTTCAGCAGTCCTGAGGAAATTTAGATGCAGATATTGAGAGCAGGGATTTTGGTAAACTACAGTTACAGCTTGCTGTTAAAAGCCCTCCCCTTTGGATACCCATCTCTTAAAAACTGGACGTATGTGTCGCAATGGGCCCTGCTGCCACTTTTGAGCGTTTCTGCAAATCTCCTAGCTGTGGGCGCTAGGAACATCGAAAGCTGCCCCGAGGGCTTGCCAACAGCAGCCTGGGATGGAGGTGATGGGAAACGGGTCTGTATTGATCACCGATATCTTGGAATAACGCTGGTGATGCGCCTTGGCCTGCGCGTGTCTGGAGTTCAGAGCAATAAAGGCTTTTCCTATCTGTGTTCGTTCTAGTAACAGGGCAAAATCTTTGAAGGCCATCTCAAGCGCACTGGGTTGGTTTGTAACTGCGTCATTAGTCAATAATTAATAACGTAGACAAACCAATGACGGGAAAACCCATGGTCTGTCTTGCTACATCTGCTTCGCCACTGAACTTGAGCAAGTTGGAGACAGAGCAGGTGTGGTTGGGTACTGGTGTGCAGCTCAGAAGCAACCCCACGAGCAGGGAAACGTCCTTCCTTGCTGCAGAATATGCCTCCGATCGATGGCGAAGCAGGCACGCTCGTGTCAGAGCAGGATTTGGCCCTTAGGAAATCATTAAGCTGTAAATTCTCAATGTGACAGGCAGGAGTAGCGCTGGTCTTCTGTTTCATGTCAAAGGCTGTGAGATGACTCCTTCGTTAGAGGGTCAATAATTGACTCCATGGGCTGCAATTGCTTGCCCTGCTTGGTCATGGTCCGCGGTGGAGGTGCAGCCCAGCCCCGCAAGGCTCCAGCAAAGCAGCTCCCGGCCTTGAGTGTCGCTTCGGCAGCTGGAGGGGCCGCTCTGGGGGCCAAGGCGGCACAGCTGGATCGTGGGTCAGCAGCTGGGACGGGTAATGTTTCCAAAAGTGATGGATGGATGCCCAGTCCCACGGCTCATCTCCGGCAAAGGACCCTGCTCCCCGTTCCTGGGCACCCGCCAGTCCCAGCGTCTGTCCCAGTGCCTCTGTCCAGCTCTGTGTGAAGCAGAATATTTATTTAAAACAAGAGATGGGAGCTGTATGGCATGTAGACCTTGGGTGGTCACACCACAGAGCCAAAGGAGGGGCTAGGAAAAGGTGATCCCAGTTAGCTTCCGGGTATGGGCCAGTATGACCAATGTTTTCCTGTTGTGGTTTTTTGTGGTTTTTTTTTTTTTAAATCACTAAATGTTACTAGTATCTTTGCAGGGGTGCTTCTGTGCTCTTCCCTGTAGGATCCCCTTTATTTCAGCTGAGGCAATTCTTAGCTGTAGGAAGATGATTAAAAATGGCATATTGTCTGCACCTTGAATTTCTGACACAACCTCAGCACAGACATTGTCAGCAATTGTGTTTTTGACAGTAACGAGACACTCTGTAACTCAGGATTCGGAGACTTTCTGTTCTCCTGCCCTTGCACTTAATGAAAACAGAGTTTGTCTTGGAAAGAAAAAAACCTTTCTGAGTTAATTTCAGCTCAGTTCAAACCAGGGGATACAGAGACAGGAACCGAAGCTCACATTTATGAGAAAATTTGAGGAGGGAAAAGGATAAGGTGCATTAGGAAAAGAAAAATCCTTTTCATTTTCCGGGAAGGTATTATGAGCAGTCGAGAGAAAAAAAAAATTACTTGACAAGGCTCTTCTAAAGAGGAAGAATAGCATAAAGTGCTGGTTAAATTCCCATTGATCTTTCACTCAGCTTCCCATATACATGTGGGTTTGACTATTTGATATTTCCTTTCACTGTCATAGGTAATAACCGAGTGGAAACAATCATTTCTAAATAACTGCCTATGATTCTTCTATTGTAGTGATTAGCGCTGAATAATTATTAGCTCTGCTGAATATTGCATGGATAGATATGATGCGAGTAACTAGAGGCTGTCAGCCGCTGGCATCTGCGCGATCGACTGATGCTCCGCTGGCGAGCAGCCGGCTGTCCCGTGCCTATAGCTGGTGCCTATAGCTGGTGCCTATAGATGGTGCTCTTCCCCTCGCACAGCCTCGGCAGCTGCTCGAAGGCAGCCCTAGCTGGGGATCGGAGGCCTGGACTGTGCTTTCCTGAACTCAGCGGCTTGTCCTAAACGGACCCGGGAAGGGAAAAAAAAAAAGAAAAAAGGATCTTCTCCTGCTTTAAAAATTAGGGAAGAGCAGAATCTGTTTTATTACCCTGGGAATGGCAAATGCAGAGCAAATACCGATGTCGGATCCCGATGGGTCTGCAGGCACTGAGGGAAGCGCCAGAGGCGATGTATAAAGCTACGTTATCCGGGACTTTTAGAGAATGTGAAGAGCTGGGTGCTGGAAGGATTCAAAGGCTCATCGCTTCACACGGCTCAGACAGATTCATGACCCCTGTGCTCTGAAGCAAGGGAGTTTATCAAAGATGAGGACAGAGAGAAATTGTGAATACACAGGCTAGAAACAGAGACCAATCTTTCACTGATGCCTTGCTTCACCAGCTGCTTAAAGACTGCTTTGTCATCTGCAGTCCAGATCCTGCCCCGCAGAACAGGAGCGCTCGGCGTAGCTCCCTATGTCAGAGGCAACGGGGACGAGAAGTTGCATGCCACGAGTTTAAAGATGGCTTTATGGCTGATCTTCCCTGCTTGGCCAGCGGTTGCCGAGCTCCTGGTTTGCTTCACGGCACAGCTGGGAGCTCTCTGGGAGACGGCCTGAGGGGCTCTGCACCCGCACCAGTGCTGCCCACGGTTTCGTTGGCAAAGCCGCGGGTGCAGGTGTCGGTGACCCTGCTGCCGAGGACATGGCCGCTGGCACCCGGGTGGATCCCACGCTGCTGGATCCCAGCGCGGTCCGAGGGCGCTTTCTGTCCCCCCGCGCCGGGTGCTCAGATGCGTGTGGTGATGGGGAGTGTCAGGCATGGACCAATATTTGCACTCCTGGCTATTTAGTTTGTGTCTCTGTGTGGTGATACTGTGAGTGTGCATAAATATGCACGCGTGCAGCATGTGGAGTTTTGTGGACATAGGATTGTACACTTATGTGTATGTGCACCTCTGTATGTTTATCACTGTATGTATTCGATTGAATCAGAGGCAGGTCCTTTCTTCTTTTACAGCTCCAGACTTTGATTCCAGGGCTTATGCCTATCACCCTTTTCAGGAAAAGGTGAATGCAAATGTCCACAGAAGGATTACTCCAGCAGTTGTTTCAGCACAGAGCTTGCTAATATTTAAAGCACACAGACAACTCATTAGCCCAGCAGCACATCCATCACCTGAGCAAACCCAGGTGAATCTCCACCTGTTTTGTTTTGCTCCCCACATGCTGGAACAGCCCTTTGCTCACAGGCCCTGTGCATGAGTTACTCTGCAAGTCTCGGGGCTGCTCCCCAGCTGAGCAATCCTGTAATTAGCTTGAGACAGACTCTCCATACAGGAACATAACTGACCATCAATAAATAATAAACAGAAGACAGGATGCAGACAGACCTGCAAAGAGGAGAGAAATGGTGGTTGAGACACTCTGACCTGCCTTGTGTGGCTTTCTGCAAAAGGAGAAATTGCATTAGTGGGATGTGCGTTTAACCAAGGGTGGTATTTGTAGTGGGATTTAGTACCATTCGCCGTGAATGCATGACACAGTAAATGTATTAGGGACAGAATGGCGAAAGAGAAAAGCTTGCTAAGGAACCAATGCTGCCATCCACTGAGTGTCTTCTGTTTCCTCTCCTGCGCTAAACAGCTGCAGCCTATGTGTCTTTCCAGGATGTCAAAATCCCCTGCTCAAGAGCTCCCAGTGAAGTTGAGGGGACCCTTTTCATGGGCGTGGGGCTGGGCGCTGGACTGTGATGTGTAGGGAGGTATGCCCATGCTCCACTGACGGTTATACAGGCACTATTGGAAAGGAAATCCTTTTCTGAAGGATGGTAAACGTGGTGAGGATGGGGAGAAACACAGGCAAGCTAACCTGTCATTTTCTCCCTGGAGAGGGAGCAGTGCGGGCTCTGGTTTACACCGTCCCAGGAGCGGGGAAAAGCGCAGGATCAGGAGCTGCACAGTGGGATGTGAAGGCATTCCCTGCTGGATCCCTGTGCAAGAGGCTTCTGAACCCTGTGCACGGGGCAGACAGCAAAACTAACAGCAATTGTGTCTTTTCCCCTGCCAAACCGCTCTTGCAGGGTCCTGCTAACCTGCGCCGAGCGCTGCGTCAGGTGCGTCCCTCCATGAGATGAGCCGGGGGAAGATGCAGCGGGGCCGCTTCTGTAGCCGTGCTAACAGCAGCGGGGCTGGGGGGAACTGCCCTGTGCGCTGCTTTCCGAAAGTGGATGGGGTAGGTTTAGTCACTTGGGTTTATTGTGGAAGAGGCCCCGGATGACGGCGATAACTTTCTCTCGCAAATATTCCAACACGTGATAAAGAAATTGTTAAAAAATTCTTGATGACAAGAAACGGAAAACGTTAATCCATCGTGTTATCGATTCCCTCCACCACTTGCACTCAACATTGCTCTCCTGCTGCCTTGCTGGGGCAGGCTTAGCTGGACCACGGTGCTTCTGGGTTTTTGGAGCGGCGTGGCTGCGCTGTCCTGCTGCGGCGCAGGGGCTGGCTTTGCCTCCCCGGTTGCAGGTGTTCCCGAGCCCTTGGAGGCCAGTGCAGGTAACCAGTGTGGCTCAGGGGTTGTTGGAGATGCTCCTCACTTCGGGTACCCTACAGCTTCCAGGTATTTTTTCAAATGCTTGTGCTGGGCCCGCAGGAGAGGCCAGGTGGTGAGCCACTCGATCCCGAGGAGGGATGCCCTGGTTCCCCGCAGCGGGTGGCTCCCTGGCCCAGCTGGCCGTGGCCACTGTGGTTTTGGCAGGCCGGGAGGTGCGAAGCTCGGTGGCTCCGGGGCTTTGTGGCACGCTGGAGGTGACGTGGCCTTGGCAGAAAACCGAACCGGCGGGGAAACTGAGGAAGGGAGAGCTCTGGTGTCACTCTCCCCCACCAGAACTGTGTGGGAGGGGTGTACGGGGGGNNGGGGTCGGAGCCGGGAGCAGAAACCAGCAGGCTGCATTCCCCTCCCTCCCAGAGCCGGTGGGAGGCTGCAGCCCGAGAAACGCGGGCCGGCTGGAGGCAGGAGTGCGGGAGCCGTCAACTCCGCCGCCGGCCCAGGCGTAGCGGCACCGGGGGAT